>CAJHQP010002638.1:0-81765 GCA_905132765.1 Moricandia arvensis
TTTGGAAGCGACATGAGAAAACCCCGACATCCGAGGAAACAAAGTGAATCTCTCTTTTTCGTGACTCTTCGTGATGGTTGAGAACGGTAATCGGACTCTCAGAGATTACAAAACCGAGCTAGTGGAACACGCCGGAGACATGGGTCGAACGAAGCTAGTTAGGAATAGTATGATTTGAGAAATTTTGTACGATTGACCTTGTAATCAAATCCGTAATTCCTGTTTCGGACTGTTTCTTAATATAATTTAGAAAAAAAAAAAACTAAAGTTGAATTTGTTTTTGGGTAAAATTACAAATAAAATTGTGTGGGACTGTACATTCCATTCCACACAAAAACTAATTTTGATTGCCGACTAAATGTTAATAAAGATTATCATCCAAAGACACGTACACCTACTAATTGGGCTTCTGACATTTAAACGGCCTTACATATATCGTCAAGTTGTTCATTTATAAAAATAAAATGCCAGCTGGCATTACCAGGGATGACAATACAGCAAAAATACAAAAAACAAAAGAAAAAATTCCATTCCCTTTTACATTTCTCTCGACGACAAGATTAAAAAAAAAAAAGACAAAACTTAAAACAATCTTTTGTTTCGAGACCTTTGCTCGAAGAAGATCGAAGACTCATTATCCGTAAGTTTCTTTCATCATCTCCTCTCAATCTCTCGATTCGATCGCCTAATTCCGATTCACCGATTCCTTTCCTTGTCCCGATCTGAACTAATTCGATTCGTATAATCCATTCCTGTGTCGATTAGGAAATTTTGATTTCTATATCTCTCACTTTCAGCTAATTGCGATGGTTGATTCGTATTGGGCACACGTCGTTGAATTTTGATTTGTAATTAACATTTCTAGGCTACCTAATCAACAAGTAGTTAGTTTCGATGAATTTAGTTTTGTTTTTCATCTTTTTTTTCAGGAGAATTCTTAAGGGAAAAGCTGAGTCAAACCATATAGCAGCAGCTGAGTCGTTGAAATTTTTTAAAGAAAAAAGAATGGCATGTAGAGGTTGTTTAGAGTGTTTGCTCAAGTTACTCAACTTTCTTCTGGCTGTTGCTGGACTTGGCATGATTGGTTATGGTATCTACTTGTTTGTCGAGTTCAAGAGAGCAACCGATAACTCTCTTAACTTCACTGGCGACGACCAGAGTTACGTCTCTTTCGGGAGGCCCATGCTTATGGCTGTTGCTCTCTCTTCCAATGTCTTTGACAATCTCCCCAAAGCTTGGTATCTTTGTCCAACCCTACTGGGTTTATTTTTTTTTTTTTTTATTTGTCCGTATCTGACTGATCTCTGGTTTTGTTTTTATCACGTAAAACTGCAGGTTCATATACTTGTTCATTGGTATCGGCGTGGCTCTGTTTGTTATTTCATGTTGTGGCTGTGTTGGTACTTGTTCAAGGAACGTCTGCTGCTTATCTTGTGTATCCTCTGATTCCTGGCTGACCTTGCTTCTCTTAGATTTATGCTTGTGAATCTATCATTATTAGTACCAAATGTCTTAACCTTTTTAGTTCTGAATACTACTCTCTGCTTTACAAACCAAAAAGTGTTAACCTTTTAATTCCTTAATTGAGAATAGTACTCTCTGCTTCTCATCTTGTTGATCTTGGCGGAGCTTGGAGCTGCAGCTTTCATATTCTTTGACAACAGCTGGAGAGATGTGAGTTATCTTTCTTTCTTCTTTTTTCTCTTGGGCTTTAGGTTTCATGTTGTCTGAAGACAGGACTGTACTCATTAGCTAACGATTTTGTATATCTGTTGTCTAGGAAATTCCTTCTGACAGGACTGGAAATTTCGATACCATCTATAATTTCCTGAGAGAAAACTGGAACATTGTAAGATGGGTAGCTCTAGGAGCCGTTGTTTTCGAGGTAAGAGCAAGCAACTTTCACAACTTATGATATCAATGTCAAATATTGATGAATAATACTTTTCTGCAAACTCTCTTGAAATATTTAATATCGCTGTGGAAGTGATTGTAGACTGTTGTATGATCTTTATATTAAAACACTACTAGAAAAACACGAAGCCAGAAAATTGCAATGGAAACATATTATCACCTCTAAAAAACTCTTAATGCTGTCTTGTTTACTTGCAGGCTTTGCTTTTCTTGCTTGCCCTTATGGTTAGGGCAGCTAATACACCAGATGAGTATGACAGTGATGACGAGTTTATTACTCCTCCAAGGCAACAGATCAGGCAGCCATTCATCAACCGCCAACCCGCCCCTGTCACTGGTGTCCCAGTCGCTCCTACTTTAGACCAACGCCCGAGCCGCAGTGACCCTTGGAGTGCACGTATGAGGGAGAAGGTAACATGATTAAATTGCTTAAAAGTTTTGGAAACAAGAAGTGAAAAGAAATGAGACACTGAGATTCGCTGATGTTTTTTGTTGAACTAGTATGGGCTTGACACATCTGAGTTCACATACAATCCCTCAGAGTCGCACCGGTTCCAGCAAATGCCGACGCAACCAAATGAAGAAAAGGGTCGATGCACCATCATGTGAGTCCATGCTAAAAAGTCTTCAAAAGAGAGTTCAGTCAGTTCTCTTTTCATGTTTCCTTGTCTTCGTGTGTAACAATCAAGTGAGTCAGTGAAACTAGAGGGTTGTTTCTAGGTTGATGATGACTCTTAGCATTGGAGATCTCTCTAATCAACCTAGTCACACTTTATGAAAACTCTTTTTCTTGTCTTTGTAATCTTTTGTAATTCATCTTGCTTGTTGATTCGGTCCTATCATTCTTATTATATATAAAGTTCATCTCCTTCATCATGTCATCTAAGTTTTAAGACTTAAGTGTTATGAGAGTTTTCATGAATACACGCAGCTAAACATGTTAAAGAGAGTCAAGAAGATATACTTTTTTGGTTCTTCATTTGGTCAACTCTGCATACACTAACACTCAACGCAATGCCTAGCCATCGTTGTTGTCTAAGTTATTTCTCCCAACTGGTTTCTGTCCAGGATTAACCGGCATCAATCTTAATGGGAGTTACCTATGCGCACTGTAATTAAGACAACATTAATATCTATTCTATAAGTTCTGATACTTTGATTGGTCATGGTGGCAAACCAAAACTATTTAAACCTGAGGCCATCATGGTCCATGACAGAATTTGACTGTTCCGAGTTATAATGTAACCGTGAGAAAGCTTTTAGGGTTTGATCCTGTTGAAAAGATATTCAAGCTATTGTCCATAGCTGCTTAATGCTTATACATCTAGTGGTGATGGTCATCAAATTCTGTCACTGGAAAATGAGTTGGAGGACGATCAATGTCCCTTAACCCATCATCCTAGATCCCAAGGGATATGCATTAATGGGGTTTTGTATCATAAACATATCTTTAATAGCAGCTCTGATAATAGGAGCACAGATGTTATTGTTTTCTCAGTTCCATCCTTGAAGCTAATTCAACATCTAATGTAGATTTCACTTCGTTTACCTCAAAGAATGTTAAATGAACCATCATCTTTACTATCTTCAACTACTCAAATAGAATTCAAGATCAAAAAAACATAATAACACATCGTTTAGAGGAAAGACGAATGAGATTAAGAACTCATTCTAATTAATCAATGAACAATCAAAAGCAATATAAAAACGTTCATATAAGAGATAAATAAAATACAACCATAAGAAAAATCTTACATTAACAATGAAAAACATATCATACATTTGTTTTGTTGGTAGTTCTATTCCGGTTTGGCTTCCCAGACCACCTCAAATTTGAGTAATAGAATTGCCCTTTGATGTCAAAAAAAAAAACAATGAAAAACATATCATATTGTTATATTTGTTTCCTATTTTCTGTTACTTTTTTTCTTTTACTTGTTCGGTCAACCTATTTATGTTCCTTTTTTCTTTTCTTGTTGTTATGATTATATATAATGGTAACTTGGTTTTTGTAATATGTTTCTCTCATCCCATAATCAGAGAAATACAAGGATCATAAGTATTAGCCCCATTGATTTCGTTGTCGAGATTTTCTCAAGATTGCCTGCAATATCAATAAGGAACTTTAGTCAAAAAAAAAAAAAAAATATCAATAAGGAACTTGCATTGTGCGTCAAAGTTTTTGGGCTCCATGTGTCGCCTTCCATAGTTTAACGAGTTATTCTTAATTAGGTCATGGAATCGACCACATCTCTTATTTGCCTTCCCAAGAATTTATGAAACTAGTGGAGAATGGAAAATCTACTCGTCTCCTCAGCCTCATAATATGTATGGGAAGTCATCTCTTTGGCCATGTTGATTCGAGTGGTCTGGGGTATATCCGCTGGGCCATCAACCCATAAACCGGTCACTGTGCAATCAACTGTACATGCGGGGATTTTTTCGGGAGAGTTCTCGGGGATGGCCATGAGGAAGTGGTTGAGATAACCCACCTCAAGCCAGAGTTGTTCAGGATACCCTATTTGAACGCATTGGATCACATGGTCCGATTGGGGAATAGGGTCTTCATGGGTAGTACCGATCCAATTGAGGCCGGCCAGTGGAAGAGTAAGCAAGTTAGAAAATTTTCCTCTATTAGGTGCCCTGGAAAGCATAGAAAAGATCTTTCCACACTTCTTTGATGGGAATGCACATAACTGGTGAACTTCATTCGAGAAACGTGTGGGTGGCTATATTAGCACCTTTACGGAGTTTGAAACCGAGTTTGACCAGAAGTACTTTCCATCGAAATCTTGGGATTGGCTAGAGGCTCAGTTCCACCAATTGACCAAGGGCAAACGGTTCATTAGAAATACAAGGAGGAATTTAATCGCCTTCGTGAATTCATGGGTAAGGAGATAGAGGCTAAGGTCATACGGGTCCAACGCTTTATGTGAGGACTTAGACCTGAGCTACATATCCATCTCCAGGTCTGCACCTGTGTATCAGTGTCTGAAATGTTCGAGAGGGGTGAGCCGGTCGATAATAGTCTCAAGGAGGAGGTCGCAATTAACTACAGTAAGCCTAATAATATGTCCAGTCTTGTTCCTCTGACTATTGATATGAAACAGAAATGGGAATAATCAGGACTGAAATCTGGATAGGTTAGACATGTGGAGTACAAATTATTTGGTAGGAGGCACAGTGGACACTGCTGGAGGGATATGAGAGCCTGCCTGAGGTGTGGTAGTATGGACCACCAGATGCAGAATTGTAGCACGTTGGATTCGAGGAAATCCAGAGGAACCAATGACGAACGAATACTTACCACAAGTGTGGTAAGCTCGGACACTTCGCAAGGGAGTGTCGCGGTAAACTCAGTAATGTGGTGGGTCAATCGAAAATCGTGGTGATAGTGAAAGACAATATGGGGCTAGTAGGCCAACTGTCATACCTTGGGTTATGAACTAGCTACGGAGACTGGAGAAGCAAACAACTTCATGACTAATCACTGGTAAGCCTCTTGCTCGAATCTGTTCAAATATTGCATGAACCCACTTGCTTGCTATAGGTTGTCACGTGCTGAGGATAACTAGAAAATAAGATCAAAGAATTAGTTTAAAAGATGTATGACGTTGAAAGTTTCAATAAGCAAGAAATAAAGGAAAATTAAAAGCATTTCTTATTAATCAAGCTGTTATCATGTGCATTTACCTTGTTTTAACCTTCCATTCTTATATATTTTGATCATTTAGATTAGCAATTAGGAATCCCTAGGTTTCATTTTCATGCATAAATCCTTATCAGGTGTTGGAGTATCCTTTGGAGTTTATGGAGGTGTTTAGGAGCATTTTGGTTTAGTAAAGCAGAAAATGATCATTGAACAGCAGGAGGAGTGGAGCAGGTAATGACAGTGAGGTAGAGCACCCGCTCTGGCGAGGACAGTAGTGACGACGAGGCATCGTTGCGGGTAATGGAACCCGCGGTGGTACAAAGCACTCTCGACGATAAGTACTTGGATCAGAGCGACCATCTACACCGGGTCTGAGCAGCCGTTCGGGATCAACTGACAGTGGGAACGAGTAATCATTGCGAGCTGAGGCATCCGCACCACATGATTAAGCTTTGGAGAGACACATTGGACTAGGGCACGGCAGTCTCTCCAAACAACTAAGGAGTTGAGCGTTGAGCAGAGCGACCGAATGGAGCGGGAACCCGTGGTGAGATCAGAGCAGGCAGCTGGAACGAGTTAAGGGGACCGCTCGCAACAATGGACGATTTGGGCATCGATCAGAGGGATCGGAGGTCGCAGGTAAGATCACCCGCTCTGAGCTGGAGCAGCTGACCAGAGCGACTCCGAGCACCTGCACTGGAGTTTTTACTTTACGAAATGTTTTGTTGGGCCCTTTTAGGTTTGTTAACTGGGCCCACTAGGTTAGAGGAGTCATATATATACTCTTTAGACCTAAACTTAAAGATAATCTGGTTTTCTCTCTAAACACATACCCATTTTGGTGAAAGATTAAACCTTTAGTGTTTTTTCAATCTTATTCTCTTGTATTTATTGGATATTCTGGGAATATTGATCATGATTAACTTTGAATCATCTATGGTTTTTGAGTTTATCATGTCTATTAGTGATTAGTTACCTTTTGACTCATGGGTTTGTTGAATAAGAAACATGAAGAAAGGAAGCCCAATCGATCGAGGGTCTGCCACAAAACCCATCGATCGATGGGAACTCTGCGGATGAAATGTGCTAAGTTAATCGATCGATTGTACAATACAATCGATCGATGGAACTAAAACTCTATCATATACCTTGCATCGTCGATGCAGTTTTAGGGCAAAACTGCATCGATCAGATTGGAGTCTGCGACCACCAACTACACCAACCTCACCTACTTCACCTACTGGCACCTACTTCACCAACTCAACCAACTCACCTTTCATTATCATGTCTGGAGCTTTTGAAAGACTTTACTGACATTTAAATAGAGGGGTTGTAACACATACCAAAGTAAGAAATATGAAATGAAAAACATGGTTCTTCCCATTCTCATTCTCTCTCAATCACAACACTCCTTCTATGTTTGATCATCTGTCTAACTAGTATATTCTTCTTTGGTTACTTCCGCAATTAAGCTATTCTAACATGGTATCAGAGCCATAAGCTCCTACTTCATTCCGCAAAACCTTCTCTATCTTTCTCTTTTATTCAGCAAAACTTTTATGTTATTCTCATTCCGAAAGTCATAAAAATGGAGAAGGAAAACATCAATTCCGTTGACTTGAGGGTCCTAATTATTCTCATGGTCAGAGTGGCCAGGAATCACCTTGATGTCATGGACTTTGGGACCAGCCATATCATGAAGCGGAACTTCAAAAAGGATGCTGAGAAGATAGATACGGTGAACAAACACACAACCAAGCGTTCAAGAAGACCAACAAGCTCTGGCTCTCATCTGTAACTCCTTGTCAAAACCAATCCTGAAGATCAATTCTCACATAAAAAAAAACCCGCCAAAAAGAGACTATGGAGAGTCTTCAAATCGCTTATGGGTTTTATGGGGAGAGTCTCCAACAACCCATCTATGAGAAGACCCGGAGTTCCTCAGTTTTCTCCTACACTAGACTCATCATTCAACACACTGATAAGAATTTCTTACTGGAAGAAAGATCATGCCTAGAGTGATGGTGATCTTCTCAAAGGCCCAGCCGATAAATGTAAACCCAAGGAGCAGGCAAGCAATTCAGGGAGAACCATGTATTTCTGCTCACATGGGTGATTCAACTGAAGACATGTGAGAAATCAAGTGGTACGACCGCATCTGATGGTTTGTTGGACCACATTCAGGCTTCCAAGAAGGCTGCGTACACATTCTTTCTGACTCTAAACCTATCATATAGATTTTCAGGAGCAAGCCATCACATGATTTGTGATAGGACTTGATTAGTATATCCAGGCCTGCCGTAGGAATGTAGATCATAGCAAATGTGATAAGAGGTGAGGATAGAAGGGATAGGAACCTTAAAGTGTTTGATAGAATCTACTGCCTTGATATGCGGATTTTCATCTAACTTTTATCGAGTAAGAAGGGCTACGATTGATTTGGAGCTGCCAAGTTGGTTCAGACCAGATGAAGTGAGTTTCGAAGACCTGAAGACAGGAAAGGTCTGGGAAAAGGGCACAACCATCAGCAGATGTTCATCTTGAGAGGAATTATGTTGCCAGAAATCATCTATGCCTCACTTTCGCCTGGCTAGGCACCGTTTATTGGCCTGAGAAACACATATGGGCGTGCCAGATGGGACATCCCCATACAAGAGCTCTTAAAACTGGATATTCCTGGGCAGGGTGTCTAAGACATGAAGAGTTGTGAAAGCTGCATATTGGGGAGCATGGTAGGACAGTCTTTTCCACGGGTCTGGACCACCTATGAGATTGCTTTGACTTGGCTTCACTCTGATGTGAATGGACGCTCCATGCTGTATCAAGGGAGATCACAAATACTTGCACCTTCATGATGAAAAATCAAATACACTTGGTTGACACTGATTCAGTCCAAGGATAGGTGTTAACGCCTTCAAGAGTTGTCCAAGCTCATCTGGTCTCAACACTTCAATTGCCAGCTGAAGATCCTCAGATCGAGACAATGGTGAGAATACACAGCATGGCATTCAAACATACCGGCCTCAACATGGAATTATTCATCAAACAGCTTCCATATACTCCTCAACAAAACGGAGTTGACGAAAGGAAGAACAAGACACCTGATGCGAGGTAGCCAGACCAATGATGTTTCACACAATGTTCCAAAGAGATTCTGAGTTGATTGCGGTGGTGCACGCTAGCTTATCGAATCAATAGGACTCCAACTCAAGTTCCTCAAAGATCTATCACCGGTTTGAAGTCCTTAACCAGACTAAGCCGGCTTTTGGACCACTTACGGTGTTTGAGATGTCTCTGCTTTGTGCATTTGTGATACCAGGGAGCGAGAAAGGCAAACTGGTGCCAGGAGCACAAAGCGATGTTCATTGGCTACTTTCTCCAAACAAAAAGAGGTTTAATGCTATGATCCATAGCCAGAAAGTTTTAATATCAAGATGTGAATGTTTGTGGAAACAAAAGGGGATATTATGAGGTTGAAGATTGGGATGATCTGAGGACCTACCGCAATCAGAAAGAGCACAAACCCTCAGAATCATTTTGGAGAAATTCGGCATTGCACTGTCTGCCAGCAACATCAAGAAACAAGAAGGAATATCCCTGAAGCTACTGCACCTGTTCCAGAAGCTGTAGTTGAAGAAGATGTGATTAATGGAAATGGAAAAAATGCCCATCCTGACCCTGAAAGGGGAATCAACAAAAAGCTCATGATCAGGATGAGACCAAATCAGAATCAGTTCCTGAGACTCAAGATCAGGTTCTAGAAGAAACAAATGAGGCAACACCTGATCAGATACAGCCTTTGCGAAGGAGCACAAGAATCAGGCAACCGAAAGTCTACTTTAATGCTAAAGCTGTGGCACATCCAGTGAGTGCAGTATGCTCGCTTGCTCAATATCCAGAAGAACATCAAATCTTCATTGGAGAATTGGATCAAGAGTACATCCCAAAACACCTATGAACAGGCAATGCAAGACAAAGAATGGAGAGAGTCTGTTGAAGAAGAGATCAATGCCATGATCAAGAACAACACCTGGTATGAGACTGAGCTTCCAAGAGGAAAGAAAGCCGTGACCAGCAGACTCTTGCATACCATCAAGTATCTTGCAAATGGAAAGCCAGAAAGGAAGAAAACCAGACTGGTAGCAAGAGGATACACACAAGTGTATGGAGAAGATTATCTAGACACGTTTGCACCAGTGGCGAAGCTTCATACAATTCGGATACTCATCTCATTGGCAGTGAACCTAGAGTGGGATCTTTGGCAAATGGATGTAAAGAATGCTTTTCTACAAGGTGAACTAGAAGATGAAGTGTACATGAGACCACCTCCGGGAATGGAAGAGATGGTAAAACCAGGAAATGTCCTCAGACTCAGAAAGGCGATCTATGGCTTGAAGCAATCACCAAGAGCTTGGTACCACAAACTAAGCACTACATTGAATGGAAGAGGATTTGTGAAGTCTCAAGCGGATCACACACTCTTCACTCTCACCAGCAAGTCCGGGATTATTGTGATCCTAGTCTATGTGGACGACATCATCATTACTGGTAGTGACAAGGAGGGGATCAGTGCCACCAAGACATTCCTCAAGACCGCATTTGACATCAAGGATCTAGGTGAACTGAAGTACTTCCTCGGGATTGAGATGTGCAGATCAAAGGAGGGGTTGTTCATGTCCCAAAGAAAATATACTTTGGATATTCTAAAGGAGGCAGGAGATCTTGGAAGAAGACAAGCCAAGACACCACTTGAAGAAGGCTACAAGACATTGCGAGAGGGGGAGTATGAAGATACTCTATTTGAAGATGGCAAACAATATAGGAGAATTGTTGGGAAGCTGATCTATCTAACCATTACCCGGCCAGATGTTTGTTTTGCAGTAAATCAGGTGAGCCAGCACATGCAAAATCCCAAGGTTCATCACTGGAACATGGTGGAGAGAATCCTAAGATACTTAAGGGAGGCTCCGGGTCAAGGCGTATGGATGGCTTGCAACAGAAACACTGAGGTTGTTGGATACTGTGATGCAGATTGGGCTGGAGACAGAACAGACAGAAGATCAACTACCGGCTATTGCACATTCATTGGAGGAAATTTGGTTACATGGAAGAGTAAGAAGCAGAAGGTTGTGTCTTGCTCAAGTGCAGAAGCAGAGTACAGATCAATGAGGAAATTAACCAGTGAACTCATTTGGATAAAGTGTATTCTAGGCGACTTGGGAATTAAGATCACCAACCCCATGACCATGCATTGTGACAACCAAGCTGCAATACACATTGCGTCCAATTCAGTCTTCCATGAGAGGACAAAACACATAGAAGTAGACTGCCACAAGGTGAGACAAGCAGTAGAGCAGCAAGTGATCCTCCCATGCTACACGAGGAGTGAAGATCAACTGGCGGACATCTTCACCAAGGCGGCCAGCAGCAAAGTTTGTGAGTCCATTCTTCCAAGACTAGGACTCATAAACCTTCCATGTCAGTGATCCCCTCACCATGGAGTGTTCTACTCTTTTTCCTTGGCTGGGGTTTTATCCCATGAGGTTTTACCTGGCTAAGTTTTTTTAATGAGGGAATGCTTCATGATTTCCAAGCTTGACTTGTTTCATATGGTCAAGCTTGAGGGGGAGTGTTGAATAAGAAACATGAAGAAAGGAAGCCCAATCGATCGATGGGTTTCTGCCACAAAACCCCATCGATCGATGGGAACTCTGCGGATGAAATGTGCTAAAGTAATCGATCGATTGTACAATACAATCGATCGATGGAACTAAAACTCTATCATATTACCTTGCATCGATCGATGCAGTTTTAGGGCAAAACTGCATCGATCGATTGGAGTCCTGCGACCACCAACTACACCAACCTCACCTACTTCACCTACTGCACCTACTTCACCAACTCACCTTTCATTATCATGTCTGGAGCTTTTGAAAGACTTTACTGACATTTAAATAGAGGGGTTGTAACACATACCAAAGTAAGAAATATGAAATGAAAAACATGTTCTTCCCATTCTCATTCTCTCTCAAATCACAAACTCCTTCTATGTTTGATCATCTGTCTAACTAGTATATTCTTCTTTGTATTACTTCCGCAATTAAGCTATTCTAACAGGGTTAGGGTGATTAGAGTGATTAAGTAAAGATCTAAGGTGTTTAGTGTTGGATCCTTCTATTTCCTTGCTTGTTGAGTGCTCTTAATGCTAGTTTAGCCTTGATCAAGTTAAATTAGAGCTATAAACATTTCATACTCAGAAAGTTTTCAATGAAATGTCTGATTAAACTCAACTTTTCTCTAGCTTGAATAACCAAAGACATTTGATGTTAGGATTGCTACTAGATAGTTATTAGACTTGATTTGAATGCATGTTTGAGTGTGTTAAGCCAAAGACATTTGATGCATAATGCATAATAGCATAGAGACTTGTGTCTTGAAAAAGAACTTGTATATTCTTGTGTTCTAGAGTTAAGGAAATTTTTGATTGATAGCTTGCCATCTTAGATTGGAAATGAGTCACTCGAAGTCAAATCCCTACCCCCATGGATCATCCTTCTCATTCGACTGAAAGCTTTAACTGTTGACTTGCTTGTTAGCCACTTGTTACTTGTTCACATTGAAATCTTGGTTGCACTTAGATTAAGCACACACTTGCATTCTCATTGCATCATGGTTACTAAGGATTGGATTGACACTCATCTATAATACTTTGATTAGGATAGAGTAAATTCCTTTATCAAATTTGACGTCGTTGCCAGTTCGAAGTTGATTGTGACAGTGAGATTTAGTCATTGGTTGAGACTAAGTCTTATTTTCTTTATTTGTATACTTATAGTGTTTCTTCAACTCTCTTTGAATAACAAAATGTATGAACTTGAGGAGTAAATGACCAACATAATTTGTTCCAAAAGTAGACAACACCAGGGATTTAGAGAGAGAATTAGCAAAAAATAAGAGAAGAGCGTCTGACTCATTTGAAAAGATTGAAGTTATAAATGGATGAATATCAGGATAAAATTTATCAAGAAGATGTCTATGGAGCTGAAAAACATGGACAAAAACCTCAAGGAGTTCCTCAAGGGAGAGCTCAACATGGAAATAGCCAAGGAGCTGCAAACCTTAGACCACAACACCCTCCATGCTAAACTAGGTTGATTGGAACATCTGACCAACCCAACACCCATAGGAATAGGGCGGTATTAGACCTCCAACTGTGGAAAACAACAACTTCAAAATTAAATCCAGCTTGATCAACATGATCCAGATCAACAAGTACCATGGCCTGGCTTTGGAGGATCCTTTGGATCATTTTGATAACTTCGACAAGTTGTGTGACACAATGAAGTTCAATGGCATTTCAGAGGATGCTTTTAAGTTTGAGGCTATTCCCTTTTTCTTTGGTAGATAAAGCTCATACCTGAGCGAAGAATTCACCAAGATCATATATTGAAGCATGGGATGATTGCAAAAATGGTTTTCTTAACAAGTTCTTCTCCATATCAAAAACAACCAAACTAAGGAATGCAATCTCAGTATTCCAGCAAAGAACTTAGAAGGATTTGGGGAAGCTTGGGAAAGGTTCAGGGGATTCTTGTCACAATACCATGGTTTCACTAATGATAGTCTACTAAGCACTTTCTACAGAGGAGCTTTGCCTAAGTATTGATGCATGTTAGACACAACCAGCAATGATTTCTTCTTAGGAAGAACTGCTCAAGATGGCATGGAACTTGTTGAGAATAAAACACAAAGTGACTCAATGTAAAATGATTATTGTGACAGGCAAAACCGAGGTGGAGGTGGTGATGACTCCTATAGAAGAAAATAGTTGAAGTATCTCCAAGACAAGCTGGACATGCTCCAATTAGATAGAGAAAAATAAGAGAATGTGAACTTTGTTGGCAAGTAAGCTCATGAAGAAGCTTTTGAGGTTAATGAAATTGAGGGTTTGGAAGGACAACAAGAGCTATGATTCACTATTTGTAATGGTCAATGGTAAAAGAAGGAGCCCAAGTTTCAGTACCAACACTCATACCAAAACAAGCTCCAATATCCAAACACCTACCAGCAAAACCCTTCTATAACAACCATCAAAGTGGATACGCAGCCAAGCAACCCTATCCTCCAGGTTTCCCTCCAAGAGAAACCAATATACTCAAGCTCAAGGAAGCTCTTCACAAGCTCAACCTAGAGATACAAATGTAGAATCTATGTTCAAGCAACTCCTAGAATTTCAGCAAGAAATGAAAAGCCTATTGGAGATGAACTGAAGAACATCCACACAAAGATTGATGGGAGATACAATGAGATAAACAACAAGTTCAAGGCTTTAGAGAATCAATTTGCTACCATGAGCTCTAATTCTAAAAAGCCTATTGGATCGCTTCCTGGAAAATCTGAGCAAATCTTAAGGAGACAATGCACTCAATCACATTGGGAAGTGGTAGAGAATTACGTTCAAGAGTTCTCTTCAAGGATGATGAGAAACAAGGTGGGAGGTGGCCATCTATTTAGAGGATGAGGTTGTGATTGTTGATGAGAAGACCAATGAGGAGATCATGGAGAAGATAGTTAAAGCTAAAGGTAAAGAAAAGGTTGGTGAAGAGAATAAGGTTGTGAACAAGAATGAAAATACTACTTCCTCAACACAAGCAACATTCACTCCTCCTCCGTATGAGCCAAAGTTTCCTTTTCCAGGCAGTTTCAAGAAGCAAATTTTGGAGAAGTACAAGGCACTTTTCTGAGTAGAAAATGAGTGAGGTCCAGATTACAGTGTCCATTATTGATGTCTTTATATTAATTCCTCTATATATCAAGTTCTTAAAAGATGCTATAACTCAAAAGAACGAGATGAAAGGCATGATGGTTCTTACTGATGAGTGTATTGCTATTATCCAAAGATTGACAGTTCCAAAGAAGCTTGAAGATCCAGGAAACTTCACTTTACCTTGTGATATTGGCCCATTATCCTTTGATAGATGCCTATGTAACCTTGGAGCAAGTGTTATCCTTATGCTCTTGTCCATTGCGAAGAAGCTAGGTTTTACACATTACAAGAAGTGTAGAATATCTCTAGTGTTAGCTGATCGCTCAATGAAGCTCCCTATAGGTATCTTGGAAGATCTACCTGTGATGATTAGAATTTTTGAAGTGTGCTTGAGATGGATGAAGAGCCTAGAGACCCTTTGATATTGAGAAGATCATTCTTGGCCACTGTTGGTGTCATTGTAAATGTTAGAAAAGGCAAGATTGATCTTCATGTTGGAAAGGGGAACACTCTTTACTTTGATGTCAAGAAGACTATGAAGAAACTTACTATCCAAGGTCAATTATTCTATTTGAGGCCATGGATGCTCTAGCAGATGAGTTCCTTGAAGAGATGACACTGGAGGACTCTCTACAACATGCTCTAACAGTTGATAGAGAGGCTTAAATTATTGAAGATAAGGAGAGTATTGGGTATGTAAAGATGTTGGACTCTCACAAAGATCTGGATAAAGTAGACAACTTTCAGGAGCTAACTCAAGTTGTCTACAATGTCGCCTCAGCCAGCCTACAAGAGGATCTTCAACTAGTTGATTGGAGTGAGCTCATGGCACCCAAAATGAAGCTAAAACCTCTTTCCTTGGCGTAAGGTACACCTTTATTGGTACTAATAACACTTATCATGTCATTGTGAGTAGCCAACTAAATAAAAATGAATTATATACACTTTTAGTTGAACTTAAAAGTATAAAAAAGCATTGGCTACTCACTTGAAGATATCAAGAGGATATCACCCTCTTTGCGCACATGATCCATTTATAAGATGAATCAAAGACTTCTATAGAGCATCAAAGAAGGTTGAATCCCAACTTCAAGGATGTTGTAAAGAAAGAGATTCTCAAACTCTTGGATGCTGGTGTGATTTACCTTATTTCAGATAGTACTAGGGTATCTCATGTGCATGTAGTTCCAAAAAGGGTGGTATCACCGTCATTAGGAATTATAAGGATGAAATGATACACACAATAACAATAACAGGTCATAGAATGTGCATTAATTACCGAAAACTTAATGTTGCATCTAGAAAGGATCACTTTTCATTGTCATTCATTAAAAAAATGCTTGAGAGACTTGCAAATCATCCATAGTATTGCTTCCTTAATTTATACTCATGGTTCTTCCAAATACACATACATCCCAATGATAAATAAAACACAACATTCACATGCCCTTATGGTACATTTGCTTATCAAAGGATGCCATTTGGCTATGTAATGCACCAACAACTTTACAAAGAGCAATGATGTCAATATTTTCAGATCTTATTGAGGATGTTGTGGAGGTATTTATTGATGAATTCTCTATGTTTGAATATTCCTTTGTTGTGTGTTTGTCTAATTTGTGCACGGTTTTGTAAAGATGTGAGGAGACAAACCTTGTGATTAATTGGGAAAAGTGCAACTTCATGGTCAAGGAAAAGATTGTGCTGGTACACAATATTTCAGAGAGGAGTATCGAAGAGGACAAAGGAAAGATAAATGTGATGGTTGGGTTGGCTCCACCAAGATCAGTGAAAGACATCAGAAGCTTCTTGGGTCATGCTGGCTTCTATAAAAGGTTCATCAAGGAATTCTCAAAGATAGCTAGACCATTGACAATGTTGATATGCAAGGAGTCTGTCTTCAACTTTGATGAGGAGTGTCTTGAAGCTTTCAAAAAGCTGAGAGTGAGATCATTAGTGTTCCCATTCTTCAACAACCAGATTGAGACCTTTCCTTTGAGATCATGTGTGATGCTAGTGACTATGCCGTGGGAGCAGTTCTAGGTCAAAAGAAAGACAAGAAGACCCATGTGATCTACTATGCAAGTAAGACTTTGGATGGTGCTCAAATGAAGTATGCCACAACTGAGAAAGAGCTGTTGTGCCTTTGAGAAGTTTAGGATCTACTTGTTGGGCTCCAAGGTAATTTCTACACTGATCATGTTGCATTAAGACACCTTTTTGCCAAGAAAGATACTAAACCAAGATGATTGAGGTAGATTCCGTTGTTACAAGAGTTTTATCTTTAGATCAAGGACAAGACTGGAGTTGAGAGTGGTGTAGCTGATCATTTGTTCGAATGAGAGTTGAATATGATATCCCCATTGATGAAGGTCTTCTAGAGGGGCAGATTATGGCTATCAGGGCAGTTATGAAGCTTTGTGAGACCGGGAAGATGCTTGAAGAGGTTAAGGCAACCAGAGAGAAGGAGCCTTGGTATGTTGATTTGGTAAATTACTTAGCTTGTGAAAAGGAGCCTTTGGGACGTGAGGACTATGCTAAGAAGAATTTCTACATGGATGTGAAGAGACACTATTGGGATGAACCTTATCTCTACATACTTTGTAAGGATCAACTTGATAGAAGGGTAGTGGCTGAAGATAAGATTAAATGGATCTTGGCACATTGTCATAGATCATCATATGGAAGTCACTTTGCTACCTATAAAATGGTTGCTAAGGTTCTAGAAGCTGGATTATGGTGGCTACACATGTTCAAAGATACACAAGACTTTGTCTCAAGGTGTGATTCTTGCCAGAGAAGAAGAAACATTACCAAGAGGAATGAGATGCCTCATAATCCTATTCTGGAAGTTGAAGTGTTTGATGTGTGGGGTATTGATTTCATGGGACCATTACCATCCTCTTTTGGTAACACATACATACTTGTGGCTGTTGAATATGTTTCAAAATGGGTGGAAGCTACAACAAGTCCAACCAATGATGCTAAAGTGGTTCTCAAGATGTTCAAGAGCATCATCTTCCCGAGATTTGGAGTTCCTAGAGTGGTGATCAGTGATGGAGGCTCTCATTTCATCAACAAACTGTTTGAGAATCTTCTTAAGAAGAATGGTGTGAAACACAAGGTGACAACTCCATACCATCCTCAGACAAGTTGACAAGTGGAGTTCTCCAACATAGAAATCAAATCCATCATAGAGAAGACAGTTGGAACAACAAGGAAAGACTGGTCCATCAAGTTTTATGATGCACTATGAGCTTATAGAAAAGCCGATAAAACTTCTTTGGGAACCACACCTTTCAACCTTGTCTATGGGCAAGCTTATCACCTCTAATTGGAGCTTGAATACAAGGCTTTGTGGGCTGTTAAGCTTCTCAATTTTGACATCAAGACAGCCCAAGAGAAAAGGATGATTCAGCTGAGTGAACTTGATGAGATACGTCTTGATGCTTATGAGAGCTCAACAATCTACAAGGAAAGAACCAAAGCTCTTCATAACAAGAGGCTTTTTGAAGCGAGAGTTCAGTGCTGGAGACAAGGTGTTCTTTTACAATTCTTGGTTGAAGTTGTTTCCCGGGAAGCTCAAGTCAAGATGGTTGGGTCCTTTCAAGGTTAAAGAAGTTAGGCCATATGGAACAATTGTGTTGTGGAGCACGGATGGAAGGGATTTCACAGTCAATGGACAAAAAAGGTAAGCTCTACTTGGGGACAACAACAGAGGAGGAAGGAATCTCGGTTCCACTCTCCGATCCCAACCTTGCTTAGCCCAAAAATAAAGGAAGCCAAGCTAGAGACATAAAACAAGTTCACTTGGGAAGAAGTCCCCTGTCTATCCTTGTATATATATCTTTTTTAATTTTCTTGTTAGGGCTATTTCATTTGTGTTTCGAGCTGTCTCAGGTCAAGCCTACATAGGTCCATCGCAGTTTTCTAGAGCAAGGATGGCGCGGGATGGCGTTGCGGCTCACTGCTGCCACTCGCTAAACTCCAACTCGACCAATGACCAAGAGCAGGTGCCTGTCGCGGGGAGCTTCACCTGCAGTGTCGCAGCGCGGGTTGTAGCCGCGGGTTACCTAAGTCGTGCGCCTATGTTTGAATTCGAAGACTCCCAGAGCGGGCAAGGGTTGCGGGTTAGGGTAGCCGCTCCATTAACAGACCGGGGTATTGCAGCGGGTTACCCAACCCGTGCGGCGTTCCACAATTCCATAGTGAATTCTAGAGCGGGTGACCATTACGAGGTAGTGCAGCCGCTCGCTAGACTGCAATACGAGCATGATCTAGAGCGGGTAAGCAGTGCGGGTCTCAACGCTCGGGATATTCAAAACCATCCAAGAGCCGGTGCCTGTCGCAGGGAGATTTACCAGCGGTGTTGTTGAGCGGGTGTTGGCCATGGGTCGAGGAAGCCGCTCGCGTGTGATTGAATTCTGGAACGGGTGATCGCTGCCGGGCGACTAACCCACTATGTCTCCTCTAAAATCCCCATGTAAGTATTTATCATCCCTAACCACTCCTATACCCATGGACCCTACTCGGTTTCCCTAAAAATCTACCTCACCACTCCCCCCCCACAACATCTCTCTCTCTCTCGTTTCCTTTACCCCTCTCCCACAAAGCCACAAATATTCCCCAACCTCTCTCAACACCTACAATCCCATTACTCACTCAAATCTTCACCAAAAGTCATCTCATTCCTCTTCTCGAATCCATAGATTTCATCCCTTTAGTTTGTTTCTAGTTTTCCATTCAATTCCAAGCAAGGTATGAAGTTTCTAAATTTAAAATTATTAGGTCCAGGAACCCTAGAAATTTGGAACTTGATTTTCCCTTTTTCTTGCTTGATTCATGTAGATTAGACTAGAGATATCTTCTAGATCATGTTGGGAGGTTGAGATTTTGATTGAGTTGAGTTGAATTTGAACTTTAAGAATTAGGGTTCTTGAGAATTAAGGATTTTCAAAAAATGTTCAACTTTAAGACTGAAATGGCTTTGGCTTTGTCTATTAGGGAGTTTTAGAGCTTGCATGTAGAGACTTTTGACTCTAGAGAAATTCTCTCATTTGCAACTTCAAGTTTCAATCTTTTTGAGTGTTTTTCTCCTATCTTTTGTTGATATTCTGCACAAGTTTGAATATTGCAGGTACCAATGGGACATAAAAACAAAGAGAAAGTAGTAGCTGAGAAGAAAGAAGCTTAGAAAAGAGAGTCCGAACTAGGGAGGAAGCCTCTAGATTCTGAGCCAGAACAACCAAGGTCAAAGGGAACCTCTAAAGACCAGACTCTAGCTGAGAAAAAAGCCAAGGCAAAAGAGAAGAGAGTGAGAAAAAGTGTAGCTTCTTCAGCTAAAAATAAAGGTGGTAATGGTAGTGAAGAGGAACCAGCTCCCCCAAAGAAAGCCAAGAAGTTCACCTCCAAGGAAAAAGAAGTTGCTGTTGAGAGGGATAGACGTAAAGAGCCACCTTCCTCTTGACAAATGGTGTCTCTTGGACCCCAACGTGTTTTGCTGACCTTAAGATGATAAAAGAGCTTGGGATTGATGCTGAGGTCAAGGCTATGTTGGAACACATGAATATGCCAAGTTTCTACTCCATGACTTACCCTACTTATGAAGAGGTTTCATGCCAGTTCCTATCAACACGTTATGCCACCTTTTACTATGATGATGAGCACATAACAGAAGGATGGGGGGAGATTAAGTTCAAAGTCAATGGCAAGCCTCACCACATGACCTTTAGGGCTGTAGGAGAAGCACTGCAGATTTTGGACATGGAAATGTCACACCTCCCCAAGGTTAAAGACCTCCCCAAAGCGGTTTGGGAGTTGTTGACTGGCAACACCCATGTTATTGGTTATGACAAGAACTCCACCATACAGCATCCAGCGATCCACTACCTTCATAGGCTAATCGTTCAGACTCTCTTCCCAAGAAAGGAACCCATAACAGTCAATGAGGAGGAATTGAGATTACTTTACCAAGCTGTACGGGTTTATGCAACAACTTCACAGCTACAACTTCCTAGAATTGACCTCTACTTGGACTTTGGAATGGTTGGTTTCCTTGTCAAACGCCTTATGTACTACAAAGATTGAGTTTGGACAACTTCTGATCAGACTCCTCAGTTGGGAATTGGTGGTATGATTACCCCTCTGCTTGTATCCAAGGGTCTAGACTTGGGGAATGATGCTAAGGGACCCTGGTTTATTGATGGTTCTTACCTGAGACTTGCAGCTTACCTTAGTGGGAGGTGTCAAGTGAATATTGTCTACACATATCTTCTGCATGGTAAACCAGTGGAATTGGTGCTCCCCAACATAGAACTCACAAGCTTAGAAAATCGCAGAATCATCAATTTTGATATTGATCAAGAAGAGTTCATTGGACCCCATGGCCCCTTGTATCGTATCACTGAACCTAAGAGAGAGAGAGAGAGAAGGGGTGATAGTTGGTACTCATCAAGAAGACACTGCTACCACTTTGAGAAGCATACAAGAGCCCTTCCTCAAGGTCCTCTCCGCGATGCTCATGACCATATTGGCAAGCTGCAGAGTTGGAAAAAATCTCAGGACATGACATTCTACAGGCTCAAGACAAATTACAAGGAGCTTAAGAAAGCACTAAAAATCCAAGCAAAGGCTTCTACTCAGTTCATGAAGAAGGTGGCTGATATGTTGGTCAAGGGAGGAGTAGCATGGTGCAGTTCTGCAGATTTTATTTTGAGGGACACCTCAGCTCCCCAGCCTCAGCCCTATGACCCAACCGAGAATCCTTCCCTGTCACTAGGCCCTCCACTCACAGCTGACCAGCTCCAACGCCTAAGGAGAGAGCATGTTTTTTCTTAGTCCGACTCAGGCAATATCTCGCCTTCCTTCGATTCTTTTGATGATGTAAGAGACGATGACGAGATTGCGAGTGAGACACAAGGCTAATACACCACCTTCAACAATGACCCATGGGATGAGACCTTCGGCTCTGGATACTAAAAAGGTAGTCCTTCACCTTCCCATTGTACATATCATTCTCTAGTTTTGTTTGTCTTTGTTTTTGGTATCTTCTTTTTTCTTTGACGCACAAAGACTGTGTTATTCAAGTTTGGGGGAGGTGCCAGTTCGCTAATGTTTCTTTTGGTTTATCTCTTTGAGTCTTGCATTTTACATCCCTATTTGCATAGAAAAATTCAAAAAAAAATCATTTATTTGCATCATTTGCATCTTTATGATTTAGTCTAGAGCATATAGATTGCATTCATGCATTGGGAGAAAACCTTGTAAAGAACTCATGCAAAGAACTCAATGTGATACATTTCTCAACCATAATAAGTAGCATGAGCATCTTCTTGATAACTTGTAAACTTCGAGCCTGGAAAAATCCTCTCGAAACTTGTTAGATTGATGAAGCTTGCTTATCCTTAAAAACAACTTTAATCTTACTTGAGTTAATGAACCTAATCTATCTTGCTTATGGGCTCTTGTTGTGCTTGATCATTGTTACCTCATACACATTTGAGTTGGTCTTAATCCCTTCCACCAATCTTTGGCAACTCAAGTGGTGATCTCTCCTTTAGATGGTTCTCCACACCCTTAACCCTACCTTCCTTTCAAGCCATTACTAATTTCATGAGTGAGGTCTTTTCTGAAGGCTTAAGTTGTGCATAATATTGAGAGTATTGGGAACGACAATGGTTGATCCTCATTACTTGCTTGCTTTAAAATCTCATGATTTTCTAGCTCATAGGATGGAAAGGGACTATTGAGTGTTTGATCTTGAACGTTTGAGAGAAAAGTGAATGAAAAGAGCGAACTTAAAAGTCCAAAGAAAAGATAGTTACTAGGGATCAAAAAAAAATATTAGCTCAAAGAGTGTCAAAAGGAACAAAACCCCTATGAAAAGAAAAGAAATTCAAAAGAGTGGAGAAAAGGAAGAAAAAAAGAAAAAAAGAGAGAGCTAAAGCTAAGAAAACAATGAAATAATCTCTAATAAACAAAAGAAAAAAAAAGAATTCTAAAAGTGAGAGTGTTCTTGGAGTCTTTGGGTGGGGTGAAAGGGAGGTTGGCATTGGGAATCAAGGGTAGAAATGTTTTGTGTCTAGGAAATAGGTAGAACAATGTGGATTGAGCATTGTATGCATGAGTTGTTCTCTTTATTAGATATATTATGCATAATATCAAGCTACTTGTTCTTGAGAATAAACCACCATGAAAGAACTTGGTAACCTTCTTGCTTCACCATAGCTTCAAGCTTTTTTTCTCACCAAGCCAAATGATTAGGACCAATTGCACATTTGCAAGAGTGTACTTGTGATTACTGTTTAATGAATGTGAGAGTTGGTTGATTGGCTTGTTTGTGAAGTCTTGATGATGAGAATAAAAGATCAAGAAGTTGAGATATGCCAAGAGAATTTAGATTTTGATAGAATGTATTGCTCTTGCTATTTGGTATGATTTTGTAAGGATATCTCATTGATGGCTTTGAGGAGTATCTTTTGGTAATGATATCCCGCCTTCTCATCTCTTCCCCACCTTGTAATTGAAAGTTTACTTGTGGACAAAAAGGACAAGTTTGGGGGAGTTGATATCATGTGCATTTACCTTGTTTTAACCTTCTATTCTTGTATATTTTGATCATTTAGATTAGCATTTAGGCATTCCTAGGTTTTATTTGTATGCATAAGTCTTTATCAAGTGTTGGAGTATCCTTTGGAGTTATTGAAGGTGTTTAAGAGCATTTTGGTTCAGTAAGAAGCAGAAAATGATCATTGAACAGCAAGAGAAGTAAAGCGGGTAATGACAGCAAGGTAGAGCATCCGCTCTGGCAAGGACAGTAGTGACGGCGAGGCATCGTTACGGGTAATGGAACCCGCAGTGGGAAAAAGCACCCTCGACAACAAGGACTTGGATCAAAGTGACCATCTACACCGGGTCTGAGCAGCCGTTCGGGATCAACTGGCAGTGGGAGCGAGTAATCATTTCAAGCTGAGGCATCCGCACCACATGATTAAGCTTTGGAGTGACACACTGGACTGGGGAACGACAGCCGCTCACAAAAACTAAGGAGTTGAGCGTTGAGCAGAGCGACTGACTGGAGCAGAGCGACTGACTGGAGCAGAGCGACTGACTGGAGCAGAGCGACTGACTGGAGCAGGCAAAGGCACCCGTGATGAGATCAAGCAGGCAGCTGGAACGAGGTAAGGGGACCACTCGCAACAGTGGATGATTTGGGCATCGATCAGAGCGACAAGAGGTCACAGGAAAGATCACCCGCTCTGAGCTGCAGCGGCTGACCAGAGCGGCTCCGAGCACCCGCACTGGAGTTTTTACTTTAACGAATTTCGTGTTTTTGGGCCCTTTTTGGTTTGTTAACTGGACCCACTAGGTTTAGAGGAGTCATATAATACTCTTTAGACCTAAACTTAAGGATAATATGGTTTTCCTCTCTAAACACATACCCATTTTGGTGAAAAAATTAACCGTTAGTTTCTTTGATCTTATTCTCTTGTGTTTATTGGATATTTTGGATCACTAATCATGATTAACTTTGAATCATCTATGGTTTTTGAGTTTATCATGTCTATTAGTGAGTAGTTACCTTTTGGATTCATGGATTAGGGTGATTAAGTGAAGGTCTAAGGTGTTTAGTGTTAGATCCTTCTATTCCTTTCTTGTTGAGTGTTCTTAATGCTAGTTTAGCCTTGATCAAGTTAAATTAGACCTGTAGACATTTCATACTGGAAGGTGTTCAATGAAATGTCTGATTAAACTCAACTTTTCTCTAGCTTGAATAACCAAAGACATTTGATGCTAGGATTGCTAGATAGTTATTAGACTTGATTTGAATGCATGTTTGAATGTGTTAAGCCAAAGACATTTGATGCTTAATGCATAATAGAATAGGGACTTGTGTCTTGATAAAGAACTTGTCTATTATTGTGTTCTAGACTTAAAGAAATTTTTGATTGATAGCTTTTTATCTTAGATTGGAACTAAGTCACTCGAATTCAAATCCCTACCCCCATGGATCGTCCTTCTCATTCGATTGAAAGCTTTAATTGTTGACTTTCTTGTTAGTCACTTGTTACTTGTTCACATTGAAATCTTGGTTGCACTTAGATTAAGCACAAACTTGCATTCTCATTGCATCATGGTCAGTTATGATTGGATTGACACTCATCTATACTACTTCGATTAGGATAGAGTAAAATCCTTTATCACAAGCTTTTCTCCTTCAATCTTTATGGTACCAGAGTCATATTCTTCTGATCCTTAATCTGCTCCATCTTTGAGCATATCGGAATGTGTTAAACTAAAATCCTCTTCCATAAATTATCTCTGGTGGAAAACTCATTTTGAGTCTTTATTATTCAGTCAATCTCTACTTGGGTCCATCAATGGTTATTCTCCTCGACCACCTTCGACTATCATAACAAAGAATGGAGATGTGGTGACAGAGCAAGGTTTGTTACCTATGTGAGTTCACTTTTGATTATGAATTTGTATTTGTTAAGGACAAAAAGACAAAATAGGTGATAGCACAAAGAATAAGACATAAGGACTTGTATATTCGGAAGGATGCAAGGTTTCAAACTTTTTACTTACAAGACAACAAGCTACAAGTGATGGTTTGGCATCAAAGGTTGGGTCTCCTCATCCTCACAAGAACATTCTTCAGCTTCTTGTCAAGAACAAGTCTTTAGTCATGAATAAAACAAGCTCCTCCATGTTATGTGATGTTTGTCTGTTAGGAAACAGCTATAAGCTCCTTTTTATCTTCTGAAACAGTAACAAGCAGTCCTCTTAAAAAGATTCGTTGTAATTTGTGGGGTTCAAGTCCAGTTATTTCTACTCAGAGTCTTAAGTAACATGTGATATTTATTGACTATTTCTCAAGGTTCACTTGGTTTTATCCCTTGAAGTTGAAGTCAAAATTCTTCTCAGTGTTTATTTTCTCAAAATGTGTAGAAACTCAACTACAACTTAAAATCATGCAATTTAAATGTGATGGAGGATTTAGAGTTTATAAACACAAGATTTCTAACTCATCTTGTTGACTTCGGTGTTAAACAATTGGTTTCACGTCCTCATAAACCACAAAAAATGGATTTTCGGAAAGGAAACATAAACATATAACATAGTTGGGACTAACTATAATATATCAGAGTACTATGCATCAAAAACTATGGGTTTAATCCTTTTTTACAGCCGGTTTTCTCGGTAATTTCTTGCATTTTTCTGTTCTTCTTGCAAATAGAAGTCCATTTGAGCAATTGTTTTGCCAAAGCTCATGTCTATACAGCTTTCGGAGTCTTCAGATCTAAGTGCTCCCCTTATTTGAGGCCTTACATGAATCACAAACTTGATCTGAAGTCCTTTCCATGTATATTCATTGTCTATAATGAGAAGTACAAAGGATACATATGTCTCCACCCATCTAATGGAAAGGTCTTCATCAGTAGACATGTATTGTTTGAAGAAAATCACTTTCCTTATTGAGACATCTATATCAAGTTTCTCAAAAAAAACTGAATCTCTCTCTCTTGCTCAGTTTGTGGAGAATGATGTCTGTGAAAAATGATGATAACAACCCTTCAACAACAGAGAATTCATTCTCTTACAACAAAAAAAGACTTCCCTCTTCTCCAGCGACATCTGCCTCATGCTCCAACAAATGCAAAAATTGGCGTGTTGTCTCTTGTTCACATGTCACATGCCCACTCTCAGCAAACATGAAATAATGGCTCATCTGATAGTGGTACAGACAATGCTCCTACACCACCTGCAAGTCCTGAGATTATTACTCCACAAGCAAAAGAAGAAGAACCTGCAAATCAAGCCACTTACTCTATGACAACAAGAGCAAAGTCGGGTATCATTAAAGTGAATCTAAAATATGTGTTGTTTAACGTCATATCAGAGTTTGTAGAACCAAAGGCAGCTAAGGCTGCTCCCAAACACCCAGTTTGGAGTGGAGCATTAGGAGAAGAAATGGACAACATGAAAGAAATTGATACTTATGATCTGGTTACACCCTCTGAAGATCAGAAACTATTGGGTTGTAGATTGGTTTACAAAACAAAATACACATATTGATTTCATTGAAACCTTTAGCCCAGTGGTAAGGGCATGAACAATAAGAACATTTTTACATGTTGTAGTCATAAATTAATGGAAAATTAGACAGCTTGATGTTCAAAGTGCATTTTGCATGGAGATCTTAAGAAGATTGTTTACATGATTCAACCACCTGGTTTTGAGGATCCTACACGACCAGAAAACCTATGCAAGCTTAAGAAAGTCATCTATGGCTTAAACTAAGCTCCAAAAGCTTGGTTTGACAAGTTTAGCTCTTTTCTTCTTCAATTTTTCTTTCAATGCAGTTTCACAAATCCTTCTCTATCTATGTATCGCCATGGTACTATGTTTTCGTCCTCCTCTTGTACATGGATGATATGATTTTGACAGGAAACACCAACTCTCTTATCAAAAGACTTCTCAAATATCTCAACATTGTCTTTCGTATGAAAGATATGGGAGGATTTCATTATTTTATCGGCGTAGAAGTTCATAATAACGAGAACAGATTTTTTCTCAATCAATCAAAATATGCACAAAACCTTCTCATCACAGATGGAATGAAAGATTGTGCATCAATACAAACACCTCTGTTGATTAAGCTTGACAATCTTAAAGGTCAAAATGAACTCTTCTCTGATCCTACATATTTAGGAGTCTTGTGGGAAAGCTTCAATATATGAAACTGACAACTGACAAGGTCGTATCTTCAAGTAAATAAGTCAGAAGATGCACATATGCCGACTGTCTCAGATAATGTTGTGACTCTTGTATAACTGATACAACACACACCATCAGCAACTTAAACATATTTGATTCCCTCACCTATGGGCTTTCACGTGCTAATGCTAGTTAGAAGATAAGATCGAAGAATTAGAATAAAAGATGTATGGGCTTTCTTCTTTAAAAGAAAAAGTATATTGGACCGAAATAGAGAATCGCTTGGACAAACTCTTTTTAGATATTCACTTGTCAAATGGCTCCATATTTCCAAGAGATCTATTTATCATGATGGATAGGAAGAATGATGATATACCTTGGAGACACGCCATGGTTCTTGTTGTCTTCATCTTGAAGCGTCTTGAACAAAAGGGTTTGAATGAACTCCAAATGGTTTGACTGAGAGAAAGGCTTGTGCTTTTGAGGTAGTTACCAAGATTTGATTAACCTGGTTATGATACTATGTTAGATTTTCAGTATGTTGGTGCTAGAGTGATGAACAACTAGAAATAAGATCTAATGAGTCTTGAAATGGAGAATGAGAGAGAGAGAGAGAGAGAGAGAGCGAGAGAGAGAGAGAGAGTAAGTGAGAGAATGAGAGAGTTTGTGTGAGATTAAGAGAGATTGAGAGTATATGAAGATTCAGTAACACAGTATAGAGATCATAGTGGCAAAGATTATGAAGAAGAAGAAAGACTAGGGGAAACTCTCTTACTTGCTAAGATTAAAATTTGTGTACAATGAGCGCTTTTATAGTTAGATACATTTAACAATTAACCTAAAAATGGGGAAGATGACAAAGAGATATGGTTGGTTGTTGGCAGCTTTGTTTTTGGACTGTAGTGAACAGTACACATCCCTACAACACCAAAGTGCTCAATGCATGAAGTTCATCTCTGCACTTTGATGTTGTATGTAAATATGATTTTCTCTCAAAAATAGTTTGCTTCCTACATCATCAAAGTGGTCAATGCAGAAAACTCATCTTCAACACTTTGATCATGTTAATATTGTAGGTAAATTTGTTTTCTTCATATTACTCCTTTCCTCTTTTAGTCTCTTTGTCTTTGATTCTTCCTTCTTCATTTCACAAGAGAAATGCTTAAATAAACATGTACATCAACATATAATGCAACATCTACACAGCCCAACATAACAGAAGACTAAACCTTCTAACACATCAACGTCATCTAAAGCTCACCTGCAGAAAGAACGTGGTAAGTTTGAGAGAAGTAACAAATTTGAGGCTATGTATCCTTTAGACCATGTAGATAATCTTAGATCCAATTTTATGAAGTCAAGCCTGCCAGAAAAGAAGCCTAAACAAATGAGAAAATCATATAAAGTCGATCACTCCGTTATATTTAGTATGATAAATGGCAACCAAAGTTGCGTTTAATTTGGGAGACCGATGCTTATGCATATGGCGGTGTTTTCAAATGTGTTTTCTGAAAATCTTCCCAAAGCGTGGTATTTGTTTTTACTCTCTACAAGTTTATTGTTTATTTACTAGTTGAAACAAAATCATGATTTATCTATATATTTGATTCATGTATGGTTTAGTTTAATGTAGGGTAATATACATGTAAATTGGTATGGGGCTCTATTATGTTCGCTCGTCTACATTGTAGTACAATCATAAAATGTTTTCGACTCATCTCAGCTCACAGATGGAAGCTTCTTTTGTCCCGGTTTGAAATGTTTACTTGTTATCAGGTTTTATACTCATTTTCTTGACAATCTCTTATGAAACTGTGTTTGTTGGAACTAGCATGAATAATTAAAGAAAAACAGTGATCAATTTTATTAATATTATTATTATTATTATTATTATTATTATTATTATTAATGATTTAAAATTTAAAAACAAAGTTCTTTTGTATCGGAATCTTGAATGTAGATGTGTTATATGACAACTTAAGGGATGTGTTGGCCTTGGATGAAAATTTATGGCAACACCATGATGTTGCTATCCAATCGAAAGGAACCAAAGACAAACTTTACATTGACAATGTGCATGTGTTTAACTCTTTGGTATGGAGACAAACTAAATAGAGTTTTCCTTAGTTATAAGTTTTACTTTGCATTGTTTCCAACCAACACATCTTCATTCCCTACAAAGCTTGCTATGTGTGTGTCCCTATTAGTGTTTAGTTTTCATGTAATATGCAGGTTCATCATTCACTTGTTAATAGGTATCGAATATCTATATTTTTCCACTCTTTTCATCATAACTACGAGAAAAATTGACGCCCTCAAGACTCACACAACCAGGGCCAGCCCTGAGCTAAAGCCCATAAAGCAAGGGCTTTAGGCGCCAAAGTCTATATACTTTTTCGGGTACCAAAATATTGTTAATCTCTCTGATCTAGTGGTTTGTGTATAGGTGTTTTTAATTGTAAGCCAGGTTTGAATTCCATCTGGGGCATATATTCCTTTTTCAATTTGTTTCTCCTTTTCAGTATTGACAACCATTATGAAAATACCTAATTTTAACAACCAATTTTTGATTTAAAAATCAAACAAAAGACGTGTGTAACTATCTAAAAATTTTAGTTTCCTTTTTTATATATTATTAAAACAAATATTTTAAACCAATCTTATTATTTTCTTTGTTCAATCCAATTTTTTTTTCTATCTTTTGTTTTTCCTTTTCTCTTCTTAATTGCCTTTATATGCCATCTTAAAGTGCATATAATTTACTTTCTCAGCACCGCTGAAGTCATTCATTCAAGAAATTATTTTGCTCTGCATCAATAAGTCAATCACCAAAGTAAGTTTTTTTGTTTTCTTATCGTCAGTTCTGTAAAAAAAATCTGAAGTTCTAAAAGTTAACTAACAAAAATTTATGTGATTAGAATATAGTGGTTGTTAACATATTTTATTTATTATATGCATAATATATTTCTTATTGTCATCTATGTTAATATTTTGTTTCTTGTTTGTATATAGAATGTTGCCTCGAAACAGAATTTGGAATCAAGCAAGTGGATGTGCAAACATGAAAAGGAAGGACAAACAAGAAGAATTGATAAAATCTCAAACTAAAGAAATGTTAAAGTATGTCATGAGAAAAAAAAACTTATAAACCTGATGAAACTGTTAGAACTGAGAAAACCGATGATGAAGAGCTTGTTACTAAAGAAAATACAAATGAAAAATTTGAAGAAAAAGTTGATGGAGACTGTATGGATAAAGATAAAGAATAAGCTGAGAATGAAAACATGGAAGATCAAGAGAAAGCTGATGATATTAGAAGTGCTTGTGAGAATGTTGACATGACTCATCTTAAAAATTCGAAGAAAACTAATCAAAGAATGAAAGATTATTTGGTGGAAAAGTTCATCCACAAAACCTCCGGTTGATTATCCTTTTCCAAGAGATAATATGGATAGATGTTTCATTTACTCATTTTATACAAGAAAATGAGCAATGGAGAGCAACAAGACAGAATATGATTAGTTTACTCAAAATCTAAAGACAAGATCTTTTGTTTTTGCTATAAATTATTCAGTCAAAAATCGTGTCCTCCTGTTTTGGTATATGATGATTGGAGAAATGCCTCACATAGGCTGAAATATCATGAAACAACTTACAGTCGTATTGTTTGCATAGTAGATGGATTAAACTAGAAATGAAGCTAAAAATGAGCGAAACTATTGATAAGCATTTGTAGGAGGAAATTAACAAGGAAAAAAAACATTGGAGAGATGCAATATTGAGGATAATTGCAGTGCTACTCTAGCATAAAAAAATTTAGCATCTCGTGGAGAAAACGATAAGGTTAGTAATCCAAATAGTGAAATTTTTTTGGCATTTATCAATATGGTTGGAGGCTTTGATGAAGTAATGAAGGAACATATTCGAAAGATTGACAAAGGTGAAACTCATTACCATTATCTTAGTCATAAAATTCAGAATGAGTTAATAGAATTGTTGGCTAATGAGATTAAGACGGTAATCTTACAGAAATTCAAGAAGTAAAATATTTTGTAGTCATTTTGGATTTTACTCCTGATGTTAGTTGTGAGCAGATGACTTTTTTTAATTAGGTGTGTAGATGTTTCTACGGATACACCCAAAATTGAGGAGTTCTTTTTGTCATTCTTAGAAACCTAGGACAAAGCAAGAGAGGGAATTTTTACCACTCTTCGAGATGCATTGGCAGATCTTAAGTTGAATATTGGTGTGTTAACATGTCAAGGTTATGAAAAGTGATCAAATATGAAAGGAAAACATTAAGGAGTTCAGAAACGATTGCTTAATATTAATATAACGACATTTTATACTGCATGTGGATGTCATAGTCTCAATCTTGCTCTCTGTGACATGACTTCTCCATCCGAGATAGCAGTTTCATTTTTCGGCATTGTGCAGCGTATATGCGTCCTATTTTCATCTTCAACCAACAACTTGAAAGTTTACAGAGAGATGGTGAATAGTAATACACTTAAGCCATTATCACAATCTTGGTGGGAAAGTCGCATTGTAGTTTTAAACCAATAAGGTTTCAAGCTCTAAAGATATGAGGTACTTTATTTTACTTAGGAGAGAACAGTGATAATATTGGAAATAATTGTGATGTTGAGTCTCTTGCAGTAAGTGAAACAAATGAAATTGAAAGATTCGAGTTTCTTTTTGAAATGGTATTTTGGTATGATTTGATTTATTTTGCTAATACAGTGAATAAAACCTTACGGTAAGAGGATATGGATCTTGAGGCTGCTATTTTCAGTGAGAATGGCTTGTTGGTTATTTGAAAAGCTACAGAGAAACAAGTTTTTGAGAAATCGAAAGCTGAAGCTATGCAAATTGCCATTGATAGAGAGATTGAACCATCATTTTTTTTTAAACCAAAATGCTTGATAAAAAACAGTATGGTGAAGATGCTAAGAAGTTGATGAAAGTACCCTATTAAGAGCATCTCCAACCCACCTCTATATTTACCTCTATAATAACATTTAGAGTCAAAATCACTCCAATCCTACTCTATTTTCTTCTAAAATAGAGATTGTTATTTTTACCTCTATTTGTAGAGGAAGAAACATCATTCCTCTATATTTACTCTATATTTAGAGATTGCTATTTTAGAGGAATACATTGGAGCAAATCACATCTCTATTATAGAGTTCCTTTATTATAGAAGAAAAAATAGTAAAATACATTGGAGATGGTCTAAGTGCAGAGGAGAGTTTTAGGATCGATTATTTCATCAACATTGTGGATCAAACTATAGTGTATCTTGGAATTAAATTGACCAATTTCAGTAGTATAAAAAAAAGTTTGAATTTTTTTTGTTTGAAAAACTAAAGACATTAAAAGCTAATGAGTTGATAACATGTTGTGTCAAACTTGAAGTTTCTCTAGAACATAATGGACATTCAGATATAGATGGGAGGCATCTCTTTATAAAACTTCAATATCTAAGAGGAATGTTGCCAAAAAAATTACAAAAGCGGTCGAAATGTTAGAATTTCTAAAAAGAATGGATAGTTGCTATCCAAACACAAAAGATATTATACTATTAATAATTCTTATTTTAGTTGTTTCTGCATAAAGAAAATTTTTAAAGTTAAAATTCATAAAGAATTATCTACTTCGACTATGTATCTAGAACGATTAAATGGATTGTTGATGATATCAATAGAACACGAGCTTGCTAAAATACTTGATTATTAAAAATTAATAAATAATTTACAAAGAAAACAAGAAAAACTATCTTTCTTGAATAATGTATTAATATTTTTACTTTTTTAAATAGTTTTCTTTTTATAATATTTTAATTATTTGAAAAAAATTTGATCACTGTTAATTATTTTTAATATATATTTAAAATATTAAATAACTATATTTGTGGCAACAATTTTTAAGTATGCTTTAAGCGCCATCTGAAACCAAACCAAACCAATACTACACAAACATATGAAGAAAAGGACTTCGGAGTTATTACAAGAATTGTTTTTAGTTAACCATCCTCAGATAGCTTACTCAGTTATTCATTCTCTACCTGCTTTTATGGTCTAGTTTTCCGATTTTTCTTACATTTTCCAGAGTTAAAAAGGCTAACGATGGCAGGACGATAGAGAGAGTATATATTACTGACAAGTCTTTTCAATATAAATTGTGTACCAAGTGCGGAAGCTGTAACCAAAACTCCACAATTTATTACACTTATTGATAATTCTAAGCTAATAAATGAAAATAAAAAGGTAAAACTCAGACAAGTGACAAAGTTTAGGGGTAGAGAGAGAGTCAAAACATACTTAGGCTGTAGAAACTGTGAATAGAAGAAAGAACCCCAATCCTAAAACCTTAAAACTGCAATGAAGCATCAAAGAAAAATGCTACTAACGGAGCTATCATCATGGACACGCCAAATGGTCTCACCCAGAAGATTAGCCACCGATAAAATCGTTAGCTGCGGAAAGTAATTCTTCTCCGCTACTGGTAAAGTATTCGTCACTATCACTTCTTGCAGCAAACCGCTCGATAACCGCTCTATCGCAGGCGGACTGTAATATTTGATTCATTCATTCAAGAAAACAAATTCTAATCACATCACATGTGTTTACATAGTGATGAAAAAGAAAATTGTGGAAATCGAGCTAATGACTTCACCTGAAAACCGCGTGCGTGCAGCAAGCGTAAACCTCACGAGCACCCTCCTCATGCAAAAGAGCTGCTCCTTTCACAATTGTTCCTGCATACAAACAAAACAAAAACAAAAGTGGTTCTTAGTAATGTTGTTTCGGTCCACGGAATCATCTCTTAGTAACTAACCAGCGGTATCAATCATGTCATCCACCATTACTGCCACTTTGCCTTTAACATCACCAATTAGGTTCATGACCTGTGTGGAAGAGTCACATGTGAAAAACGTGTGATAGAAAAGACAAAAAAAAGGGCAAAAATTTCAAAAAGTTTCACCTCAGCAACATTGTGGCCGTGACGTCTTTTATCAACAATGGCAAGTGGAGCATCGGATAATTTCTTGGCAAAAGCACGTGCCCTAGCTACTCCACCAACATCAGGAGAAACCACTACCAAATCCGCTGACGAAATTGACTTGCTAGCAAGATAATCAAGTATCACAGGCTGAAACGTAATCACAGTTGAGTAAGATCATTAAAAGGAGACTGGATATGTCAAGAAGGTTCATGTTTAAAGGAGGTACTAACCTGGCAATAGACATGATCCACAGGTATGTCAAAGTAACCCATGGACTGTCCTGAATGAAGATCACATGCAAGAACCCGATCCGCACCTGCCTCGGTTATAAGGTTTGCAACCAGTTTGGCAGCAATGGATTCACGCCCTTGTGTCTAGAATAGTAGCTTATACAATAAGATTAAAAAAATTGCTTGAAACACTTTTATTTGCAAAAAGAGAGAATCTTGGTACCTTTCTATCAGCTCTTGCGTATCCAAAATAGGGGATCACAGCAGTTACTTTCTTAGCGGAAGCTCTTCGACAAGCATCCACCATGATCAGTAACTCCATGAGATTCTCATTGGATGGAGTGCAAGTAGGCTGCACCAAGAAGACATCACAGCCTCTAACACTCTCCTTGAGCTGAACGTAGACCTCCCCATCAGCAAACCTCTTGATGCTAATCTTGCCAAGCTCCAAGCCCATATACCAAGCAATTTCCTTCACAAAACTCCCAAGAGAGAGAGTTAGGCAAGTATAAAACTTTGATCAAAAGACTGACACAAAGACAAAACTAACCTGAGAAAGTGCTGGATTTGCAGTACCAGAGAAGAGCTTGAGCTTTGTGTTGTTGGCTCTACTACTGACTGGTTTCTCCAACCTGGAAGAAGAATCAAAGTACTTTCGAAGTGTCGTCCCATTGATTATTGGAATACTAGCGTTCCCGTTTCCAAGATTCAGTGCCTTGGGCAAATTGCATCTCTGGCAAAAACAAAAAAAAAATAGGCTTAACCAAACATTCATGTATACATAAACATAAGCGCACATCTAACAGCATACACTCATCTCCACAGATCAAATCAGATATCAAAGCACAAGCGTTTTAAATTCATTATCAAAAATCAAAGTTACAATCCAAAAAAATCTATAATATATACGTTTACGTAATGTGTATGATCTATTGCAAACACTGCTCACCGTGGAACTGGAAACGCAGATTCGGGAGCGAGACTCAGTGGTGCTGAATGAGATCGAGGAGCGGCGGGAGAAGAGAGACGAAGACGAGGAGGCAAGGTTCGCTAGCGACGCCATGCGTGATTATTATAAGTCCTGGAATTTATAGACGCAGTATACGTCGAGGAAGGGAATTTACGCAGTATCAGCTTCTTGCCGTAGAGAATCCCAAGAGAGACGAGAACTGATTCGACGAAGAAGAAAGATGGTAGTGGTGGTGGAGGATTTGTTCTTCTCCGAGAATCAGACTCTTCTTCTCTTTTTTTGTTATTCTCAGGCGGTGCGGCGAAAGCTTTTCTCAGTTTCTCGAGAGTACAAAACAGAGAAACTGTGTCGTTTTTACTGGTCTCTGCGGGTGGTTCTCAGCTTACGTGTCAAGTGGAGACTCACGGTTAAACTCACAAAATTTTTTTGCTTTTTCAGGAATGTCGTGTTTCTTTATTGTTTTGCTTTATAATATGTGGAGATAAACACTATTAATTTAAGATATAGAATCCATTCCAATTATGTATTTGATTTTGATTGATTCTGCTCTATTTAATAATTTGGCATTTCTTTTGGTTTTTCTTATAATTCTAAATATTAAAAACAATATACCTTACGAAATTTGATTTGATCAAAAGATTATATCTATATCTAATAGAAAATTTGCTAACTATTTTTATTTTTTTCTCAATATTCTATAAAACATCAAATGTTGATTGTATTTAGCAAAAAAAAAATAGAATGTATAAATATATGGTGTTCCCTTTTGGTAAATCTAAAAAGAGAAAGTTGTTCACAAATAACATTATAATTACTCATGAGATATTTCATATGTTTAGGACAATAAGAAAAGAAAATGAGGATGATAATTAATATGGACATGAGCAAAATATAGGATAGGATGGAATGAAAATTTATTAGAATTTTCATGCAAAACATGGGATTCTCATCATTTTGGATTGACTAGATAATGAGGTGTATTTCATTAGTAAAGTATAAGGTTCTCATAAATGGTCAACCAAGAAGTAATAATGTCCTAGAGAGGGGATTTCGTCAATGGAAACTTTTATCTCCTTTCATATTTATTCGATGCACGAAAGCGCTCGTTACTCTTCTTAATCATGCAAATAATCAGGGGAAGATAATGGGATGCATCTTTTACATGCTAACTCAATAATATTTCACATTCTCTTTGTTGATGATAGTTTTTTCTTTCGTAAGACGGAGTCTTGTGAATGTGAAGAAGTTATGAAAGCAATAGGATATACAAAAAAATGTCAGAAAAATGTATCAACTTTGATAAGTCATCTTTACTATTTGATAAGTCATATTTACTCTTTGGTAAGAATTCCAAAACATGTGAAGCAAATGATAAAAGATACAATAAGGATTCATAATGAAAGAGGAATATGACCCTACTTGGAAATTCTTGAACATATCAGTGACTCAAAAGCAAGTTGTATGCTTTCTTAAAAGAAAAGCTATAATACAGAGTGAACGAATGGTCAGCAAGATGGCTGTCAAAACAAAGAAATGAGGTTCTCATCAAGTCGAAGAGATTAGCCCTTTCGAACTCTGTTATGTCTCGCTTTCTGCTGTTTTTGGACATTCGCGATAAACTGGCTAGTGTTATTGCACTCTTTTGATGGAGTTCGAATCTACCAAAACGAGAACTTCATTGGAAAAATGGGAAAAAATGTGCTTACCCATAAATTCCTTAAAATCTATGAGTTTAAACTAGAATTATTGGCAAAGCAGTTATAAAGGATGATTCAGTTTCATGATTCTCTACTAGCTCATATATGTGTGGCAACTACTATAGGCTTACTCGCTTTTCTGAATATGTTTATATAGGTAATAAGTCATATGTATGGACAAGTCTTTCAGCTGCAAAGCCACAATTGGCCATGAAAATTAGACAAAAAAATTCATTTAGGTTATGAGGTTAAAGCATGAGAGGATCTTTGGATCCCAACTACACATTTGAGACCTGCTCGGTTAAATGTTCCAGTAGCCCATCCTAGAATGTCAGCTAGCGCTTTTACAAAAGAAGACCCGGAGGAATGAAAAATAGAAATACTCAAGAATTTTGTCGTTCTATAGGACATACCACTGATTTGTAGCTTGGCCATAAGCTAGACTACACATCGTGATGCATTTTGTTGGAGTTATACGAAGAGCTGTTTGTATACTGTCAATTCAGGATATTGGGTTGCTAAAATGTCCTAAATGATAAACCATATACTGTATATTCATAACCAAGCATTACAAAGCTTCAAACCTTCTCTTGCAAAATAAATGCTCTTGAGAAGATATACCATGTAATATGGCAACTAATAACATGACATGTAGTTGTAACAAGTAATTTGACATGCTACCATATACAATGCGACAATCATTATCTAAGATGTTGAAAGCCTGATTAGTCAATAACTCATGATATCTTCGAGTGCCTACCAACTCCCGGTCTCCAGTGTTTACGCTAATATGAACTATCTTTTCTCGAGTAAAATAGTATAGAAGACCCTGACCTTGATATCCGTCTATTATCAGGTATCCTGGTATTAATGATAAGTTATTCGGTGGAATTAATAGAGATCTACAAGAACTTATCAAACTTGCAGAATGAGAATGTCAAACATGGTTCGAGGCAAATACACCAGCTTCGATAGAGGAACAAACACGATATAGTATTTCTCCCAAAATCCTACGGTTACAGAACATATGTATGGTGAAGGGTTTTTGGAGTTCAACTATACGACCCGGCTAAACCGGTTTGGTTTTATTGTTTACAAAAAAAAGAAAGTATCTTTTGTTAAACCTTTTTTTCTTATCCGTTGCATTTTTCTGAGTGTATATAAACATAAAGCATATGCATCTTCTTCTTCAGCCTAGCTTAGCTGCAACCACCGTCTATCCTCTTATGACTCTTATCCTTTATTGATATGTATCTCATATCTTCTCGTTTTCTTCATACTCTCTATGTGTTCCCTCTGTCTTGTTTCATCACGCAGGATGCACAAGAGGACTTTTTGACCTTGTGAGAGGAATTCAAACACATATTTTAAGTAATCCAATTCTTCTCTAGTCTTTAGTGCCACTTGTTTCTAAGCAGTTTTCATGCCACTTTAAGATTCACATAAAGATAGAAGACCATTCGTTGTTGAGTTCCTTTTGAAACGCCACACTAGTAGGCTGTGTCACAATTCAGGTCCGTTCCTTCTTTAAGGTTGGTGAAGTATGAGCTTTAAACCGCATAATATAAAAACCAAATTTGTATAAGAGTTGGAAAATTGTATGTAGTATAAATGGTTCAAGGGGAGTAAGTTTTACTTATCATGTTTCTAGTCCGGTTCACATAAAATCTTAGGGTGGCTTATTGAACTGATGATTTGCTAGGATTTTATTACTTTCTCAAATCTCATCTTATTGGATATAATATTTATAGAAGTTATCTTAAATTCTTGCTTATTGAACTTATCATTTATACAAACTCTATCAAATCCAACCTTATTGGAAAATAAGGATTTCATTTAATAAAACATCTCAGAAATTTGTAGTTAAAATTTTGACGACATAAATTCCATCTCGTGAGATGGTATTTAAAAAAATTAAGGGAAAAGTTTTTTTTTTCTTCACTGAACTTTTGACCAAAAACCAAATACGTTCGGGAAAAACTCACTGCAAGCTTATGCTGCAGACATTCGTTCCCTATAAGTCATTTCACATACTCTTTACCTTGTGAGGAAACACATGGCCAAGGTAAGACATCAGAGTTTGGTTCAAATCTTAGCACAGTGCAAAAGATTTCATATTTTTTCCATGCTCAGAACGGTCTGCTTCTACCTAAGAGTATATACGTAATAACTCCAATACTCCATATATCAGTGTCAATGCTATATCATCTATGTAGAACTTTAGGAGACATAGGATGCACTTCAGCTATATCATTCAGTCTTTCATCTTTGTTAAAAAGAAGAAAAGTCCACTATTAGGCGGCAACATAAAAGCTAATCAAAGATAGGCTTAAGTATGAAAAATGTTACTCGGGTCTTGAAAAGTCTGAGAGACCAAAATCAATAAGCTTTAAGTCTGAGTCTTCATGGCTAGATGTAAATAGAAAGTTCTGTTGAACAACGTAAATGAGAGTTTCTAGTGAATGTGTGAGTATTGTTAGTGGCTATAAAGATAAAAGTTTAAGAAAAGACATAACTTCTGGCTTTAAATCCCGGTGCACAACTCCTTCGTCTTGGAGATGAAAAAATGAAACCACATTTACAATTTGTATGAAGATAGCCTTTGCGCATCCTCTGGGTATTTTCTCACCTCTGAGACAAGGGAATGTAATGTTTCTGAGCACAAATATAAATAAATAATGTTGAGAAAATCAAAGACCAGTCATATCATAGTAAACAAAAATGGTATATATAGCCAGTGATTGCTCCAGCCCTGAAGTTAACTGTAAGAGATTAGATATGTTGTCAAACTCTGTGCAACATGGAGTGAACAACTGAAGAAAATTAGTGTATAAACAACTTGAAGTGGAGCTTCAAGGATCTGTTTAATCACTTCAGTAAGCTCTCTAGCTATCACAAGTCCTTGAAAGAACAAGAACATAACTGGAGATAACAGCTCTGATGGTTGTGACATCACCGCCACTTGAATCATCCAACTAAGCTGGTTTATTCAAACCCGTATCTAGACTGGAATTTGACCAAAGCCAATATCAGTCCTGAAACTGTCATATCATTTCATGTCTATTTTGATAGGCCTAGTAATAAAGTGGCTGAAATTTATCTAGCTAGTATTGTAGACAACACAAGCAACGGTTTCGTGGTGTAGCTCGGACTGGCGAGAAGCCATTTTGTTTTTTTTTAATTGACAAGATTCAGCGACCTTGTTGCATTTTAAGATAATCCCATGGTTAGTAGAATCCTAACAAAATCACCCATTTAAATTCCCACCAAAATCATCAATTCCCTAGCAAAATCTTCAAATCCCATCTAAATTCCACTAAATCTAAAACTCCCATAATTTTCTCAAACCCTTAATCCAATAAAGCCCCCTTAAAGTACTAACAAGAGATTTGCATCTAACCGGAGTACATCAAATCGACTATATAAGAAATCCCTTATATATTAAAGATAATCATTACAACATTTGAAACATGATACATGTCATTATAAGAATGATTTTTGAGAATCTATAGAAAAATAAGTTGGTTCATCTAAACATAAACTATAGTTTTTATTAAAGTAACCATAGAATTTATAGTTAATCTAAAAATATTATTTCCCCTTACGAAATTACCAAATAATATGATTAAAACATCTTTGAAAATTAATAGTTTTCAATAATAAGATTTGCTAACAACTTGTATACCCTCTATTATTTTTAAAATCTTTTATTAAAATAATTTATACAATTACATAACAATAAAATAAAAATTTAGATATTTTTTTAATTATGTTGTATTTTAAATTTTTAAAAACGAATATAAATTACTAAACTGTTAAAAATCTCACATAAACTTTTGTAATCAATGGTTTATTTTTTCCATTATAATAAGACACACATGATTAATAAACCACATGAGTAAAAAGTCTTATTTAATAGATGCATGTATAATATATATAATATATATATATATTATCATTGAAATTGAACTATATACCATATAAAATTGCATAGTTATATTTTGATATTTGAACTGAACAAATATTGAGAACTTAATCTTTTAATTTTCAAACTTGCGTTGAATTATTAAAAATGATTATAATTTAATAAAATATTAAACATCCCACATTAAAATTTGGGAAATTTACCAAAAATGTCTCAAAACTTGATTTTTGCCCCAAAAGTATACCCAAACTTGAATCAAATGCAAAGTAATCCAAAAATGTTAGTGAAATTACAATGAACCCCTTATGATCAAACAAAAAAAACAGAATTCATTTTTACGACTATAACCTCTTAAAGTCTTATAAGGTTTTGTAAGTCTTCTGAACTTCTGTAACTAATCTAGAAGACTTCCACGAAGTCTTCTCATATAGTAGATCTTAAAAAAATTATCGATTTTATAAAAATATTTTGATGTGAGAAAATTTGAAATCATGTAATTATAAATATGTTTAAATAATATAAATTAAGATCTAGTAAAATTAAATTCGAACATATATATGTTTAGTTTTGGGTATATTAAACACCTTTAAAGTTGATTTTGGTAACATATGTTGTAGTATTGTATATATATTCTTAGGATTAGATTATGGAAACTTAATTGTTTTTTTGAAAAACAAATTTTGACTTATATGTGTTTAAGTTTGTGCATACTAATCACTTTTAAAGTTGATTTTAAGTTTTATGAAGTGTTTGTTTATAGTTAGTTAGTTATTTTGAATTTAGGGTTTTGGTGACTTAAGTTTTCCAAAAAATAATGCACTAGAAGACTTCAGCGGAAATCTTTGCGAATAGTAAATTTAGGGTCTAGAAGACTTTCAAGTGATTTTTCTACGAGGTCTTCTATTAAAAGACTTAGTTGAAAGTTTTCTGAATCGAAATAATTAATTTTATTAGAATTTTTGTCTTCTTATATAAAGAACAATTTACACATTCTTTATCTTCCTCTCAAATGGCTGCCACAAAAATGTAATGTTTCTTGTTCTAAAATTCTCCAACCCCTCTAATATTTTTGAAATTAAAAAGACCAAATTTTATATCAATTTCTCATTTTTATCTCATGTCTTTCTCACTGATTTATTTAGTTTTTGCAGATTTTTTATTACATGGTTCTCATCTTCCACTCCTGTAAATGTAGATTTATAAACCATATTTTTTCCATTTGGTAACATTTTGTTGCTTAAAGCTCTTACCTTTAGAAAAACTATTTTTTGTTGTTTTAAGTCTTTACCTTACTTTTGAAACTTTTCAATGTTTTTGAAGCCATTTGAATGCTTTTGGATATGCGTTTTTTCATATCTGAGACAGACTTGGAAAACTTCTCAAAAGTCTTTTAACATTTAAAAACTTCCAAGAAGTCTTTTGGCGGAGTCTTTTCCCATGTCTTTTTTCATAACAGATCTAAACGTTTTGGTAAGTCTCCATGGCAGAATTTTGGTAAGTTTCTGGTTGCTTAAAACTCTCACTTTTTTCCTAAACTAAAACTCTCCAACCTCTCTCAAGTCTCTTAGATATTGAAAACACCAAACTTTATATCAATTTACCATTTTTGTCTCATATCTTTCTCACTAATTCATCTAGTTTCGCATGTTTTTATTACATGGTTTCATCTTCTACTACTTTAAAGGTAAATATATTTTATATGTATCTTTGTGTGTTCTTTAATAGTAGACATATCTCATCTTCCACTAATTTTCTCTGTTTTGAAGCCATTTGAATGTTTTTAGATTTGCAAGTTTTTCAAATCTTAAGCAGACTTCGGAAGACTTCTGGGAAGTCTTCTAATATATAATGCTATAGAAGACTTACATGACTGGAAGTCTTCTGCTGGAGGCTTCTCCCATGTCAAGTGGAGTCTAAGCTTGTTTTTAAGGATGAATGATCTATAATAATTCTGTTTATGACCTTTTTGTGATTTGTATGTGTCCTCTTTTAAGTTTGAATTCTTTTGTAAATTTAAAGAAATATTAATAAAAGAAAATTGGTAAATATGTTCATGTTACTATATTATCTTGCCAAAAGTACTTGAAATTATTGAAGTTATTGATACAACTTCTATAACAAAACATGATAAAACAAAAATAGTCAAAATTACTACAATTAAAAGAGAAGACTTCTCAACAAAAATTATCCAAATTCACAAAATGTCAAAAATTACATAAGTTTAAATATATAACAGTTTCAATAGAAGTCTTCTAGGAAGTCTTCCAAGAGAAGACTTCTCAGAAGACTTATCAGAAGTCTTCTAGGAAGACTTAAATTTAAAGCGTGAAATTGAAATATAAACGGGAAACTCAATTTTTAAGTGAAAATTGAGATATCAAATTTCATGAAAGTTAAAAGAATATCTTATGATCTAAGAAGACACATTGAACTATAATACATGATATTCGTAGAGTTACTTAACACTTTTGAAAGTTAAAAAACATATCATAAAGTTACTTAACAAATTTACAAAAACTAACGTAGAAGACTTCCACGAAAGTGTTCTCGGATTAGCTAGAAACATTAAGAAACATGAATGTTGGTAACCTCATAATTAAAACCAATTAAGCTATGAATTTCATTCATGAACCCCAATATCAACTAATATACATGAATTAACAATGAAATGTTAAAAAAGTTTTTATAGTTTTAGAGAAAATAAAGGTTTATTAAAATTTGATGTAGAAGACTTCCACGGAAGTCGTCCAGAAGACTTCCACGGAAGTCGTCCAGAAGACTTCCACGGAAGTCGTCCAGAAGACTTCCACGGAAGTCGTCCAGAAGACTTCCACCAAAGTCGTCCAGAAGACTTCCACGAAAGTCTTCAAATTAGGTCATTTTTGTAATTGAAAATTTACAAAGGAAGACTTTCAGAAAATTCTACTCTACAGTATACTTCCTTGGAAGTCTTACTTTGTACACGTTGGCTTACTTTTGTTTTTGAAAAAAAAATCAAAAATACGAGAGAAAATTTACCGGAAATTCTTCTAAGATAAACATGTTAGTTTTTAAATTGACCTAAATGTGTAAGAAAATTTGTTTTTGGTAGAAGACTTACATGAAGTCTTCAATCTTTAAGTTTCTCTACAACTTACATGGAAATCTTCTAGTTAAAATTAAATATTTAAGTTTTATTTTTGTCTACTGCAAAAGTAGCCTGACACAATTTTCATCGACAGTGAGAAGACTTCCACCGAGAGTTCAGAAGACTTACATAGAAGTCTTCTGATGAAAGACTCATGTGTAAGTCGTCTAGAGAAAGTCAATTTTTTGACATAATCTTGTCAATTGCAAAACTAACATGTTTATAGACGACTTACTCGGAAATTTTCTCTGGTATTTTTGAGTTTTTTTGTTAACAAAGAAAAGTTGGAAGGCTTCAAGAGAAGACGTCTATAGAAAACACACATAAAGACAATTGCAAAAGTAACCTCTGCATTGACAAGAAGACTTTCGTATAAGTGTTCTACGACCACAAGACTTACACGAAAATCTTCTGACAAACATTTCTGGAAAAAAATAAATTTCATACTTTCAATCAGTGAGAAACTTGATTAGCTTCTCATAGCATACATAATTTCACCACGAAACAGATTCTCTTGTTAATGATCAAAAATCATGAGTTTGAACCTTACAAAGTTTAGAATCAAAATCTTGGAGTTTTTTTGGATGAATATATAAAGAAAGTGAAAGAAATTTAGTTTTTGAGCATAAGAAATGAGATAAGAGGATTGAAAATTGATTTTTAGATGCATTAAGAGATTCAAATTGCTTGTTCATGATGGTTGGTGTATTGATGGAAATTGCAATATTGTAAATACTTGATGAAGATGGGGATGATAAAGTAAAATATTCATTTTGAAAAAAAGTAATGACATTTTGTGAATAATCTGATTTTTTGGGTGAATAGGGCAAATTGAAGTTCCAAAAAACATTATGAGTTAGTTTTGTGTTTAACTTTCAGTTTTAAGTCATATCTTCAAAAAATCCTAAATTCTATTTTCAAAATTTCAACATCAATATTTAATACTTGGACTTTATGACCATCACATAATTTATAAGCAAAAAAATTTCAGATAAGATTTTTTTTTTCAGATAAGATATTTCATATAGTTTGGCATATAATACTATAATTTTAATTAGTATTTAATAACCAATATTTTGGAGTAACTAGGGTGGGCATTTGGGTTTTGTTCAGGTTCAGATTATTGCGGGCTCAGTTTGGATCCATTAAAATTATGTAGAAAACTTAAAAATCTAAATATGTCTTAATATTCTCAAAATCAAATATATATATATATATATATACAACATATAAAATTGAATAGTGGTAGAGTAAATATCTAAAGGGCAAATCTCTCAAATAAATTTTTTTGAAGTGTTTATCACAAAATAACCTTCAAGAAAAAAAATAACCAAAATAGATTTTTTTAAAAAATTAAGAAAATTTTAATTTATTTTTAATTTTAAACCTCACCTTCAAAACTTCACCCCATAACTCTAAACCTGAAGACTATATTAATTAACTCAAAGGGTATCAATGTATATTTACACCCTTTAATAAAATATATTTTAATCATTTTCTCCTTAATTGTTATTTTTGGGACAAAAACTTTTGTAGGTCTATCTTAAGATATTTCTCATACCTAATTAACATAAAACTAGTTCAATTTCAATATTTAGGTAGAGAACTAGTAAGTGTTCTAAATATTTCTAGTCTTTTGAGCATTTTGGCTATTTTAGACATCTGCTTATGATTATTTTTGGTCATTTTCAAATATATTTTAGTTTGAATTGGGTTCGGCTTTAGTTGTTTGACTATTAAATTTTTGGATCTATTTAACTATTTAATTAATATTAGTTCTTGTTCGATACTACTTTTTCTGGTAAAATTTGGTTAGATTTTTCGGATTTGGATATTTTGCCTAGCCTTAGGAATAACACAATCTTAAGTTAAACTAAATATTATCTTGGGGCCAATGCTATGTTGGTAATTTTTATGTAGGAAAACGTCCAAAATGAGTGACTTCACAAGAAGAAGTTTGCGTGGACCAATACTAAAATATTCATTTAAAAAAATATCCACAAGATTACACCTTCAGAATTTGACTTAAAAAATTCAACCCTTTTATTTATTTTCTAATTTTTAATATTAATTATGTTAAAATTAAACTTTCCAAAAATAAGAACAAAAAGTACAACTGGTCGTCGGAGAAACAACGGTATCTAACATCAAAGGCTAAGACAAAAAAACAAGCAACAAAGCATAGCTCAAACGTAGATCGAAATCTAAATGTAAGAGAGGGAAAGACGATGCAAGGAGTAAAACCACAAGCTTTGCTTCAAAACTGTAACTGAAAATACTCTGTTTCTATTTCAATTTTCTCTGTTTCATTACAATTGCCAAGCATAGATATTTATACAGATTTGTCTAAACCCTAGTTCCTCTATACAGGTGGCAACATCATGAAGCTTCTGTAGAATCAAGGGCGGCAAATCTGTTTCCCAGCTGTAGGAGACAAGGCTGTAAGGTTCCAAACGTCATCACCTTCTTTTGCAGAGCAACGCCTTGTTTGTCGTATATCATTAAAGGTGGAGAAAACCGTTGAACAGACTTGGACTGAGCAGAGTGAGGCGTGATGGGCTTACTACATTTGCTGTCGAGGCCCACTGTGTCTTTGAATGGAGGAGATGATGGGCTTGCGTTAATACCCCCTCTCAAACTTGGTGTGGGAGGCAAGTCACACCAAGTTTGTAGCGAAGCTTCTGAAATATATCTGTAGGCAAGCTTTTTGTAAAAATATCAGCAATCTGGAGTTGTGAGGGAATGTGTTTCACCACCAGAGACTTCAAAGAAACCCGCTCTCGGACGTAATGCCAATCAGTTTCAAAATGCTTACTCCGTTTGTGAAATGCAGGGTTCGCCGTAAGGTATACTGAAGAAAGATTATCTCCAAACAGCTCGGGTGTTACCGGAAGGGAGATGCCCAGTTCACGAAGTATCATGCTGATCCAAGCAAGTTCTGAAGCTGTTTCCGACAATGAACGATATTCTGCTTCGGTAGAGCTTTTAGAGACTGTTGGATGCTTCTTGGAGGACCAGGAGATTAGATTTTGTCCAAGAAATGTACAAAAGCCTCCCGTGGAATGTCTAGTCTCAGAACAACCGGCCCAATCACTATCACTATAGGCCGTTAAAGTGCAGTCAGTATCTCTATTAAACGAGATACCCATGGAGATGGTTCCTTTAACATAACGCAGGATCCTTTTAAGATTTTTGAAGTCAGAGACTGATGGGCAATGCATCTTCTGGCACACGTAATTGACTGCAAATTGTATGTCTGGTCTCGTCAAAGTAAGATACTGAAGCTTTCCAGAAAGGCTTCAGAAGTAAGTTATGTCGGAGAAAGGAACATCCTGAGCAGGAACTCTTGCTAGTTGCAAAGGCAGAGGAGTAGAGACGTAGGAACAATCCTCCATTCCTGCAGTTTTCAAAAGGTCTAAGGCATATTGCTGTTGAGACAAGAACAGCCCATGTGAATGAGTTTGTATCTGAATCCCAAGAAAGTAATTAAGCTGCCCCAAGTCCTTCATTCGAAATTGTCGTTGCAGACTTTCAAAAAGTCCATCAAGTGTTGCAGAATTGTTTCCTGTGATTGCCATATCATCAACATAAAGCAGCAACATAATGACATTCCCATCTCTGCAGTATATGAACAAGGAAGGGTCTTTGATACTGCATTTGAAGCCAAAATCCAAAAGAAAGTTACTAAATTTGTCGAACCAAGCACGAGGGGACTGTTTGAGACCATAAAGGGATTTATGAAGATGACAAACATGATCTGGTTTCAAAGGATCAACAAAGCCAGTTGGTTGTTTCATAAACACAGTTTCAGAGAGATCACCGTGTAGGAAAGCGTGTCGAACATCCATCTGCATGATTTCCCAGTTCATTATTGTTGCAAGATGAAGAACAATTCTCACGGTAGCAGTGCGCACAACAGGACTGTAAGTCTCCAGGTCTGTGTTCGAAAAAGCGATCGCTTTTCTCGCCATGGCGCTAAGGCGCCCAAGGCGATGGCTTCAACGCTTCGGGACACCCTTGCCAGGCGAGTTACATAGATCCCTAGCTTTTCTCGCTTTTTTTTTCGCTTTTGCACTAACCATAAAACGCTTAAAGCGGCGTTTAGTTGTAACTATACAAAAAAAAATTTGCTTAAAAATGGACATTTTACAAAACGGTTTTGTCAAAATATTGTCCATATCTAAAAGCATATACTCTTTCCACTTCCACGTATTAGGCTGCACCAAGATTAGGCGTGAAGAGGAGGGAATCCACAACCCCCACTAACCTAGTATGCAAACCCACTAACCCTAATGTCTTCTCCTATATAAGAATCTTACAAGCCTTAAGTAAAAATCATTAGCTTTTCTTCTTAAACGTACGGCAGTAGCTTATCATTTGCAAAGCTTTTCTTCTTAAACGTACGGCAGTAGCTTATCATTTGCAAGATTTCACTTGATCGTAGCTTCTTTTATATCAGGTTTCACTTGATCGTAGCTTCTTTAATATATGGTTTCACTTGATCGTAGCTTCTTTAATATATGGTTTCACTTGATCGTAGTTTTATAAGGTTTCACAGTGATCTCGTGTAGCATTAGCTTGTTTGTCTCGTGTATTCTTTATACGTAGCTTATCATTAGCTTGTTTGTCTCGTGTATTCTTTATAGACCATGGTTTTACCAACGTAGCTTATCATCAATATATGTTTATGATCTTTTCATGTTTATATCATATACGTAAATTGTTATTTGTTAGTAGTTTATCTTTAATATAAACCTTGTTTGTTGATCATGTTGACTCTTATTTATATCAGTAGCTTCTTTTTAAAGTTTGTTTGTCTCGTGTTTTGTTTATAGACCATGGCTTTTGAGGCAGTAGCTTATCATTAATATTTGTTTATGATCTTTTCTTGTTTATATCATAGTTTCTTGTCAGATTGTTAGTAGTTTTTAATCTTAGTTTGTCTCGTGGCTTAATTATAGTCAAAAGCTTATTCTCATTCCATGTTTTTCTATGTTGTAGTTGTGATCATGTCTGACGCTGGAGCTGGATCATCTCATGGAGGGTCGCAAGGAGGAGGGTCTCAGGGAGAAGGACAACAAGTGGATCCAGGGAGGAAGTATGGAACCATTGTTAACAACAACACCAACCACTGGAAGTGTATCTTCTGCTACAAGGTGTTAACTGCTGGAGTTTCACGATTGAAACAACATCTTGTTGGCGGGTTCAAGAACGCAAAGAAGTGTACAATGTGTCCAGAACATGTTAGAATTGAGCTGCAGAACTACATGGCCAGAAAGGTTGAAGAAAGAGTAGCTCTATCAATGCAGTACCAACCCGTGGTGAATGAAGATGATGAGGAGGACTTGGATGGTGATCAGCCAATACGAAAGGCTATCAAGAGGAAGTACCGTGGTCCTTTGGACAAGTTCGTGATGTCTTTGCCTCCAGACATCTTGAAGGGCAGAAAGGATATGAAAGGGGTGTTTGGAGCTTGTGACAAGGAGTTAAGAGACAAAGTGTGTGGAAGCATAGCAAGGTGGTTCTTCGATGCTGGGGTTTCTTTCAATGCTGTCTCTCATGACAGTTTCAAGGAGATGACAGAGCTCATCGGGCAGTATGGTATGGGGTTAAAGCCTCCTTCTCAGTACGAGCTCCGGTTCCCTTTACTGCAGAGAGAAGTCGCCAATGTTCATGCTCTGCTGGCTCCTAACAGGGAAGAGTGGGCAGTGAAAGGGTGCTCAATCATGTCTGACGGATGGCGTGATTCTGTGGTGCAGAAGGACATCATCAACTTTCTGGTTAATTCACCAAAAGGTTCTGTGTTCATCAGGTCCAAAGAGGTTTCTGAAGAGGTGAAAGATGCTACAATGCTGTTCAAGCTCTTTGATGATATGGTTGAAGAAGTCGGTGAGAAGAATGTGGTTCAGGTTGTAACTGATAACGCCTCAAACTACGTCAAGGCTGGAAAACTTCTTGAAGCAAAACGTCCACATCTCTTTTGGACTCCATGTGCTGCGCATTGTCTTGATCTGATGCTCGAGGACATTGGGAAGATAGCTGCGGTGAAGACTGCAATGAAGAAGTGCATGTTCATTAATGCATACATCTACTGCCGTGTACCTCTTATGAACATGATGAGGAGGTTTACAAATCAGAGGAACTTGCATCGACCGGCTGTAACAAGATTTGCAACTTCCTTCATCACCATGACCCAGTTTCACCTTCAGCAAGCTAATTTGAGGAAGATGGTGACTTCAGAGGAATGGGAAAAATCGAAATGGCCCAAGGAAGCAGGAGCAAGGAAGCTGAAGCAGTATATCCTACAAGAAGGGTTCTGGAGGAACATAGCTTATGCTCTGAAGCTAACCTTTCCATTGGTGAAGGTGCTACGGATGGTTGATGGTGAGAAGAAGCCACCAATGGGGTACATCTATGCTGCTATGGATAGAGCAAAGGAAACCATTGCTAAGAGCTTCAAACTGAAGAAGGTGAAGTATGAGAAGGTCTTTGAGATGATTGACAGACGCTGGGACTGTCAGCTACATCAACCACTTCACGCAGCAGGGTATTTCCTCAATCCAGCGGTTCATTATGCTCAGCCTGCTGATGTTTGTTGTGAGGAAGTGGAGCGTGGATTGTATAGCTGCATCACAAAGCTGGTCCGAGATCCTATGGTTCAAGACAAGATCATGGTGGAGCTTGAAGTTTTTAAGAATGCAAGTGGGCTCTTTGGTCTTCCCATGGCGATTAGGCAAAGAGAGATGAAGTCACCAGGTAACAACTCTCTGTTTTCAGCTTTCTAACGTTTCTTATATGCTTACATTTTTTTTTATGTTTTAATAGCTGATTGGTGGTCAAGCTATGGAAGCTCATCTCCTAATCTCAGAGATTTTGCTGTCAAGGTGCTTAGTCTAACATGCAGTGCAACTGGTTGTGAAAGGAACTGGGGTGTTTTTCAACATGTAAGTTTGTTACATTCTCTAAGTTTATTTTTAACTTTATGCGAGACATATGTTTGACTAAGTTATGTTGGAAACAGCTACATACCAAGAAGAGGAACAGATTAGCTCAAAGCCGATTGAATGACATGGTGTTTGTCAAGTACAATCGTGCTTTGCAGCGTAGGATGAAAAGAAATGATGCAAAGGATCCCATTCTGTTGGAGGAAATAGATGATAGCAACGAATGGTTGATGGGGAAGATGGATGGGAACTCCTCCAATGATGAAGATGATAATTTCGTCTATGATGATGAGGATCTGACTTGGAGTTTGGTGAGTGAAGCAGCCGGAGCTGAAGAGCCAACCTACGGTACTAGAGGAGCAAAGAATCCTAACTCAGCTAAGAACGACAAAGGGAAAGGAATAGCTACTTCTTCAACTAAGAGCAAGAGCAAGTGCTATGGTCCATCACCTTCTCACTTGGAATTGGTTGATGAAGATGATGATGATGACGTTGAAGGGGAGTTAGGAAAGCAAGATGCCCAGTTCTGGAAGGATTTGGAATTGGAGTATGAAGAGAGTGGTTCTGAATCGGAGTAGAATGATTCTACTCAGACTTGAGTTCTATTTGCTTTTGATTTGGTGTTTTGTTGCTTTTTAATTTAGTGTTTGCATTTGGTATTTTCAGTGTTTTGCTATTTGAACTTTTCATTTTATTATATGAAGTTGGTGTTTTTTTATTTCTTACTTGTCTTTCTTTTCAATTTAGTAACTTATATGTGTAAGTGGGTTTGCAGGTTACCTTGTTCTGTTGCAGGTACATGAAGCGATCGCTTTGGAGCGCCATGGCAATAGGCGCTAAGCTCCCACCTCCTAGCTTCGTCTCGCCACACGCAATTTTGAACCAAGCTCCAGGTAATCAACCCCTTCTTCTTGAGAGTTACCAAGAGCTACTAACCTCGCTTTCAACCTATCTTCAGTTCCATCAGCCTTTATTTTTTGTCCTATATATCCAACCACTTCCAATAACATTCATATCCGGAGTACGTGGAACCAACGTCCAAGTTTCTGTCTCCTTGCAGTTATCAATTTATGTTTGCATTGCAGCTTTCCATCTTCTGTCTCTGAGAGCTCCTGCTACCGAGGTTGGTTCAGGATAACTTGTTATATGTGTAAGCAAAGCATACTTGGGATTCAGTTTTCTCACTCCAACTCGAGATCGAGTAACCATAGGATGAGTTGACCTTGATGGTTGCGGATCAGGTACTGTGGCTTGAGTCGAAGCAGGAGCATTTTTTTTGTGAAGAAGTATCTCTAGACAGAGGAGGGAAATCTCTTTCCGTGAACATAGGTGTCTGCTGAACTGAAGACTGTTGGCTTGAAGAAGTACCTGAGCAGCAGGAATAACCACAGGAGTAGCAGTTGTAGGCAGAGATACTGAGACCTGCAAGGGAGCCTGTCCTGTACCAGTTGAAGTCTATTCCTCTGTTTCTGATTGTAAGAATCTCCTTTGCCATGCTTTTAGTGTAGGTGTGTACGCAGCTGGGTGGTAAGACCGATAAACATCATGCAAAGGAAAGTTGTGTTCGGCAAAAAGCACATGTCTGCTTATATAAACCCGACCAGTAGGTGGATATAGGCATCTGTACCCCTTGTATTTGTCATTATAGCCGAGGAAAACACAATGAAGAGACCAAGGATCAAACTTGTTCACTGCATAATCTCTTAAGGTAGGGTAGCATGAGCAGCCGAGTGTTCGAAGAGCAGAGTAGTCTGGTTCTTTCTTGTGCAGGACTTCATAAGGACTGCGCTTCTCTTCAAGAACAGAAGAAGGCAAAAGATTGCTGAGAAAGTTCGCTGTGTAGAAAGCATCTACCCATTATTTCTGTGGAAGCTTACTCTGGAACAACAGTGTCAACCCCAACTCAGTAATCTGCCTGTGTTTGCGCTTTGCAATACCGTTTTGTTGCGGAGTATGAGGACAAGATACATACTGCTGTATTCCAGAGCTCTTAAGATGAGTCAAAAACTTATGGCTCATGAATTCACCACCACCATCGCACTGAAATATCCATATCTTTGAAGAAAATTGGTTCTCTACAAGACGTTGAAACATAATAAACGTTGCAAAGAAGTCTGATTTGACTTTGAGAGGATATAGCCAACAGAACCGAGAGAAGTTATCAACAAAGATGACATAAAATCTGAATCATTGATTAGACATTATTGGAGAGGGACCCCATAGATCACAATGAACTCTCTCTAAGGGTCTGGATGCAGCAAAACAAGACGCAACAAAAGGCAGACGACTACTCTTTCCTAGGTGACATGAATCACAAGATTTCATGATACTCTTATTGACACTAATAGACTTTTTCTGATGCAGGAACTGAAGAATCTGAGCATGAGGATGTCCAAGCCTCCTGTGCCACACTTCATCACTTGTAGAGATTTGACGTGTGGAGTAGTGATCTTGAAACCTTGGATCGTTGAGAATGTAAAATCCATTACTTCTGCTTCTGGATGTCAGTACCTGTTTAGTGTCTTTGTCCTTTACATAAACACCATTATCATCAAACTTAAAGGAACAAGGATAGTCTGAGGTAAGTTTAGATACTGACAACAGAGACTTAGCAATTTCAGGACAAACTAACACATCTTTAAGTGGGAGTTTACCTGAAGATGAAGCAATGTCTGCAGAGCCAACATGAGTTATGGGTAAAAAATTACCATCTCCTACCAATACTGAGTCGTTGCCTTTGTAGACCTGAGCTTGGTTTAGGTTCTGAGGAGAGTTTGTAACGTGAGTAGTGGCCCCTGAGTCTGCATACCATTCATTTCCCATGTGATCTGTAACATCAGTAATTCTCATTGCAGCCATTGCCGCAGGGAGATCTTCTTCATGGTAGCTGTTATTGAATCGATGCCAACATCTTAAGGCCATGTGACCTTGGCGACCACATATTTGGCATATGGGACGTTCGTCGTGCTCAGAAGAGGAAGAGGAGCTGGGATAGGAGGTAAGCTGCTGATGAAACCCTCGACCTCGCGTGGAGAAGAAGTTACGTCCTCTTCCTCTACCAAACCTTCTTGCGAATCCTCTACCTCTGTTACCATAACCTGAAAGCTGTTGAGCTCTGTCAGCATGGAAGGCAAGGTGGGGACTTGGATCTGAAGCGACAATATAGCTCTGTAGTCTGCTATCAAAACTGATGAGGCGAGAGGAGATATCGTCAAAAGATGGAGAAGGATGAAGATCCATGGAGCCTTCTATGCTTGTCTTAATGGGTTCATATTCTTGACCCAAACCATGAAGAGCAGCAAAGATCTTCATTCTATTAAGAGGACTCCCAATGGAGGAAAGCTGGTCACTGATGTTCTTTATCTCACGAAGATAATCTCCCATGGATTTGTTTAGCTTGGAAACTGTCTGGATCTTTCTCTACATCTCAAAGAGACGGGAAGAAGAAGGTCTGTTGAAGTGAGTGCCGAGTGTAACCCAGATCTCATGAGCTGTGTTACAGTGAATAACTACACTCTGGATGTCTTCAGTGAATGAGGCAACCAAGATTGTACCACTTTATCTGTTTGAAACCAGAGTTGGTAGTCTGGGTTAGGAACAGGAGTTGTGGCGCCATTTATTCCTGGTATGTGGAGAGTTGTAACCGGAGCGGAAGTGGAGCCTGTCACAAATCCAAGAAGGCGCTGACCGTTTAAGAATGTTTCGAACTGGCGCTTCCAGAGGATATAGTTTTTCTCCGTAAGCTTGACTGTGACCGAGTTCACGATGCTAAGAGAAGGAGGAGTGTAATGTTCCATGTCCATGGCTCTAAGGATTTACTCCCTAAAGCTCTGATACCATGAAACCAGAAGCTTTGCTTCAAAACTATAACTGAAAATACTCTGTTTCTATTACAATTTTCTCTGCTTCATTACAATTGCCAAGCATAGATATTTATACAGATATGTCTAAACCCTAGTTCCTCTATACAGGTGGCAACATCATGAAGCTTCTGTAGAATCAAGGGCTGCAAATCTGTTTCCCAGCTGTAGGAGACAAGGCTGTACGGTTCCAAACGTCATCACCTTCTTTTGCAGAGTAACGCCTTGTTTGGCGTCTATCATTAAAGGTGGAGAAGACCGTTGAACAAACTTGGGCTGAGCAGACTGAGGCGTGATGGGCTTACTACATTTGCTGCCGAGGCCCACTGTGTCTTTGAATGGAGGAGATGATGGGCTTGCGTTAATAAGGAGCACAAAGCCCAACTCCGACGAACACGATTGGATAGCAAATCCCGGTGTAGCTAGAAGATCACGTCGGAAAGCGTATTCAAAACCGTCCATAGATCTATCAACAACTAATCGATGACCCACCAAAGCCAATCTCAGAGGCATCCCACCCGCGGCCCCAAACGCCCAAGATCCACAAGAACCCCGACTCTCACGACTTTCTGCACCAAGCTCTGCCATTTACCCGCCGTTGGACATGTCTTGGGAACCTAGCACAAAACCTCGATTTCCACCATATTAGGTGATCTTAGTAATTACGAAATCACCTAAAATATATTTCCATGTAGCTATTAGGAAAGTTAGTATTAATGTATAAGTTAGATTTCATATTCTATTATGTAAAAACTTACTAAACAAGTAATATAATTTGTACAAATAAGCCTTCAAAACTAGTGAATAATTTAGAAAAACTATTATACTACTTAGATTTTTTCCAAACTTGTCATGGTATCAAAGCCTTAAATTGTTCTCTTGTTTGGTTATGAATTTCTATCATTTTATCATTTTGTTTTATTTGACCTTATTTCATTTGATTCTATTCGTTGGAATTTGTTTTGATATTTAGTTTAATTTTTTTTTTGGTTTTAAAAAGAAAAGTGTTTCTTTTGGTTTCATTACGTAAGGATTTTGCTTTAATATATAATTTATTATTTATTTCTTCTTTTATGTTTCTTTCTTTATTGTGTTGCTTTAAAAAAACAATTATGTGCTTTGGGGTTGTTCTTTTTTTTTGATAAAGAAAAAAAAACGTGATGGATCATGTTTTGGGATTTCTGGTTTGATGTTATTTCTGATTACTTTTCAATTTCTTAGTTCTTTATTGTTATTAAGAAAAAAAAACTGAAAATAAGAAGAAGAAAACATGATGAGTTATGTTTCCTACGTGAACAACTTGTGTTTTGGTATTTGTTATTGTCGTGACCTGGAAAATGGTTGTGATGATAACCAATGGATATCATATTGACGAGATCTTCATGTGGTTATTCATAAACTAGAAAATTCGATGTAGCTACGAAGATGATGACGCCAGTGGGTATATATACGGATCCGACGGAGTGATGATTTTATGATGTTGCCAGGGACTTTGAGCATGAATCAGATCGATTCGCTCAGTTCACATGGTGGCATGAAACAATGGAGATACACAACTACCATAGTATTCTTCATTGAAGCGATGATCTTGTCGAGGTATAAGCGCTAGTGATGATTTTGGCTGAGGTATAGACACCATTAATGGTCCTATGGTGGGGTATTAACACTATGAAGACGACTTAATGATTGTCCAATCTCAAATGTGTTACTACGTACGAGTTAGCTGGAGTATTAAGAAATCTCAGTGATAACGAAATCACCTAAAATATTTTTTATGTAACTATTAGAAAATTTAGAATTAATATATAAATTAAATTTTATATTCTATTATGTAAAGAACTTGTTAGACAAGTAATGTAATTTGTACAAATAAGCTTTCAAAGCTAGTAGTGAATAAACTAAGAGAAACTATTACACTACTTACGGCCCAATATATCTCTAATACACCGACCAAGAGAAGCTTCCACGTCAAAGAGGGGTCTCTCTCGGAGACCGCCATCTCCTAAGCAGTTCCATCGACAAGCGGAAGCCCCCACATCAATAACACTGAAAGAAACCCTAACCCTAGAGATCGACCACCTTCTACCTTCTGTGAACCACACCTTCCGTCATTGATGTGCATATTCCGACGGAAGAAGAGGGGGAGGGGGAGTGAGCATCCTGAGGAACCTACGGAACATCGTAGGTTGGAGCATAAGATCTATTTTTTAGAGAGTTTGAGATAAGCGCGTCCAGTTTTGCCTCCTATTTGTTTATTTTAAATTCCCATACAGTTTTACCTCCTATTTTCTAAACACACATAGAGTCATGTCATGTAATTTTGTTGTGAAGTATAAAAACAATTTTAAGGGGATATAACATAGTATTACTTCACCTGCAAGGACTTCGAGGTAATCTGATTTCTTTTAGATTTTGTTCCTTTAAAAGGGGATATAACAGAGTTTTGGGTTTTACTTGCAGAACTATGGCTTCCACTTTCGTCAACCATGGGTTATTGGTGTGCAGGAAGAGGTTCATCAGATAAGGAAGTGTATGAATAATATGGCTGATGAGATTACAAAGGTTAAGGAGCTTACGTCATGTTTTCCATGAGCTTTGTGTTGTACTCCCTCCGTTTCATATTGTAAGTTGTTTTAGCAAAAAATGTTTGTTTCACAATATAAGAAGTTTTCAGATTTCAATGTACTTTTTACATTTATTGAATATTGTGTAACCAATTAAATAATGTTAGCTTTTTTGTAATTGGTTGAATTTATTGATTTAATGTTATTTTTAAACAATTAATAACTTTCTTAATATTCGTGCTTTTATCTAAAACTACTTACAATATGAAACGGAGGGAGTATGAATTTATATTATTTTGATTCGTTAAACTACAAATTATCTCTAAATTGCAAGAAATATTACAAAACCGAATTGGTATTTCTAAATGATTTGGTTGAATGTACAACACTTGATTTAATTTTAGTAGAAGAATAAATGAACTGGTTGTGTAACTTAAATTCATAAATGAATGAATAAATGTTTTGGTTGTACTTACATCACTCAATTTAATTTTATTAGAAATTAAATGATTTTTGGGGTTGTGTTACATACATCAATGATACGAAGTTTGAGTTGGTATGACGAAGTAAATGCGTCAAAGTTTGAAAAATGAATTGGTTGCGTGAGAATCCCGATAATGCGCATTCATTCTCGGACACACACACACATATATATATATATATATATAATTACCTCATCCTCATCAGTACGAAATATCCCGAGAACAATTATCCTTACAAGTAAGTGTTTACAATCAATTCACCTCTCTCTTTTTCTCATATCATATCCGATATAATTTTATTGTTGTTAGTTTCAGGTTAGGATGTTTCCATCAGCACAAGATATTTACAAGATGGGGAAAACAGTAACCACTGAAAACTACCTGGCCATTCTTTAGATGGTGATAGATCAGGATAAAGAGAATGAGAAAAGACACAAAGACGAAATCAAGACGTAGTCTATTTCAGATCAAATAGAGTTTCTTGATGAGATTATGGAGAAGGGGGTGTCATAATTCAACATCAAGGAAGAGAAGGACAAACTCGATGCGAAGCTCCTCCTTGCAGAGGATAAGTTAAGAACGATCATATTGTCATATATAGACTAGACAAGCTTGTAACAACTTTCCCGTGGGACCCAGCTGGCCAGTACGTCGGCACAACCTCGGCTGGCGCTGCAGCGCATCGACCCTAACCCCTCCCCTGTGCAATCCGTCGCACAAGTAGGTTATTGGTGAGGTTCGAACCCCCGACCTCACCCTTTAACAACTCTCCTCCAGAGAAGCTGTCACCAATTGATATGTCACCAATTTACCTGCAGATCAATTGGTGACAGCTTCTCTGGGGGAGAGTTGTTAAAGGGTGAGGTCGGGGGTTCAAACCTCACCAATAACCTACTTGTGTGACGGATTGCACAGGGGAGGGGTTAGGGTCGATGCGCTGCAGCGCCAGCCGAGGTTGTGCCGACGTACTGGCCAGTTGGGTCCCACGGGGAGGTTGTTACAAAAAAAGTCGACTTTTTTTGTGACAACCTGTCCCGCGACCCCTGGCTCACAGCGCTGCACCGCACCGACCCTAAACCCTCCCCTGTGCAGTCCGTCGCACAAGTAGGGGTTATTGGTGAGGTTTCGAACTCCCGACCTCACCCTTTAACAACCTCCTCACAGGACAAGTTGTCACCAATTGGTGTAACATCCCGAGTTGTGATATGTGAAAAGGCTTAACAGAATTGATTTGACTACCTATGTCACCAAAGTTGACTTACCTTTTTCCGTCACACCATCCGTTTAGAAACTCCAGAGTTAGCGTGCTTATGCTGGAGTAGTGAAAGGATGGGTGACCTATCGGGAAGTGATTCGCGATACCATGCGAGTGAGGCCAAAACACGGGAAAAGGTCGGGTGGTGATTGTAGGGTCAGTAAACAATGATTTCGAGCCTTGAAAAAATTAACGCACCGACCGTCGGACAGGGGTGGGGCCCACGAGCCCGATAGAGGGATGGGTGACTCACCGGTGGGGGCGGTTGGGGCGTTACAAGTGGTATCAGAGCTGGTTAGCCGTCTCGGTTCTGACCCGAGAGGCGTCTTGAGACCTGTTTGGGGGTGCAACGAGGGCGTTGCGTTCTTTGAGAGGGGTGAATTGTAACATCCCGAGTTGTGATATGTGGAAAGACTTAACATAATTGATTTGGCTACCTATGTCACCAAAATTGACTTACCTTTTCCGTCACCAGAATTTTCAGTCCACACGAGTTGTTTTCGTTTTATGGAGATGAAGATGAATTCATTTACTTCTATTTCCTTTATATTTGTCATAATTACTAAGTTGTAATTCACAGCTTTTGTCACTTTCTTAGGTCATTCGCAACTCGTCGTAGAGAGAAGTCTGTCAAAGTTCCACTATATATTACGAAATTATACCATTTTCCTTTTCCACTTGTATAAAGTTTCCTTAACTTTTACTGGGTTGTACCATTTTCTTTATAAAAATTGTATAAAGTTACACTAAGTTTTACTGAGTTACATTAGACGATTTTATAGATGCATTTATATATGATTTTTGGTTATACGAAGCTAAAGATTCAAAGTTTCACAAGCAAGTTGGAAAACTCTCGAGTTTACTAGAATAGGAATAATTATAAATTCATAAATGAACTGGTTACGTTGAATACATTTGGTTAAACTTAAATCACTCAAATTTATTAGAAGAAATTCATATTATAAATGCATTTATGAGCTTTGATTTTACGAAGCTAATGATACGAAGTTGAATTTGACAAGGAAAGAAGTTGGAAAACACTTGACTTTACTAGAATATAAATAATTATAATTTCATAAATGAATTGGTTACGTTTTATGCATTTGGTTGAACTTACATCACCCGGATTTATTAGAAGAAATTCAGAATGTAAATGCATTTATGAGTTTGGTTTTACGAAGCTAATGATGCAAAGTTGAATTGGACAATGAAAAAAGTTGGAAAACACTCAGGTTAACTAGAATATAAATCATTATAAATTCATAAATGAGAGGTTACGTTTAATGCTTTTGGTTGAACTTACATCACTGGAATTTATTAGAAAATTCAGAATATAAATGCATTATGAGTGTGGTTTTATGAAGCTAATGATGCAAAGTTGGACAAAAGTAAAACTCTGTTCAGTTGTACCTCTTTGTACCAACAAACCGAAGAGTCGCATTCATTGGAAAATGAACTGACGCGTACCTTTATGGTTGTATTCATTGTAAAATGCTTGGAACGTTGCGTAACTCGCATTCATTCCCTTTTAGAATCCAAACTGTCTCTCATCAAATCTGATAGATCTATCTATAAATACCCTCTCCCTCATTTGAGTAAGAAAATATACTCCCTCCGTTCCCGAAAGTAAGATTTTGTGGGAGTTTTTTTTTGTTCCACAAATAAGATTTTCTAGAATTTAAGGTACTTTTATTAATTAGTGTTAATGAATGTATACTTTCAAGAAACATTAATTAAAAATACTTAAACTGTTTAAATCTTATTGGTCATAGTTATTGGAAACTGCATAAATAGAAATAAATAATATAGTTAATCATAAAACATTAATGTCTTAATAAACGTGCAATTCTAGAAAATCCTACTTTCAGAAACGGAGGGAGTAAACAAGAAGAATGAAGAAGAAGAAGAATAAGCAGGCAGAAATTCCCTCTCCTCACTCTCAATATCTGAATTCAAGTAAGAACCCTAATCTACTTATCATCATATACGCTAGAGTTTGTTCTGATTTTATTTACACTTCCTGGTTCAAAAGTCTCGATATATTGACCTTAAGATGAAGCATCCAATGGAGGATGACTACGGGCAAACCCCGGAAGAGGATTACAAAAAAGGGAAGGCTGAATCAACAGATCACTACACGGTCATTCTTCAGATGGGAAGGATCAACAAACTGAGACCGCCAAAATGCACTCTGCTCAACTCAGCCTCAACTGTATCTCCGATCAAATCGACTTGCTCGACGAGATGATCAACATGGTGGGCATGTTTGACATCCAGGCAGAGAAAACCAGACTCCTAGCCAAACTCCGTCGTGCGGAGGAGAAGTTACAGGCTATCAACACCCCCATTCATTGACTGAGAAAGCTTGGCGAGGGGTGTTTCTGTCTCAGCCTTGAGTTCCCTATTAAAAATATTTGAAATTTATGTGTTTTTTTATATTTCTATATTCTTAAACTTTGGGCAATGACGTTTTCGGTTTTAAACGGTTGCTATATATTTCGTTTTATTGTGCATATCATATTTACTATGCTTATAATCTGGATTGCTTATTTTTGCTTAGTTTTACTTAGTTCTGCTTAGTTTTTCTTAGTTTGACATAGCAAAGGTTAAAATTTGTCAAAATTTGGTAAAGTTATTCTTTACAGGTTTTGACTTCTCATTGACAAATCTACGATGACGCGTCTGGATAAGAAATAGACAGAACCCATCTTCAGACGATCCCCACAATCAGTCTCTCCTCATTTAAGATAAATGACTTTGCTTATATTTTCTTTACATTTATCATTCCTTGTAAAAGTTTCGATTGATTGGGTTTTTGAAAATACGGCTGAGATGTAGTTAAGAAAAGGCTGAGTTATATTTTCGCATGCTGATTCAATGATCATCGGCCGACTGTGTTACTAAACTTTCGACTGACTTAAGAGAGCTTGTTATGGCTGAGTACCTTTTATCAGCCCGTAATAAGTTGGATTAACAGAATTTCCAGTCCTATTACGGCTGACTATCATCGAAAGATTATTACTAGAATAGCATTCACTTGACGACTGATTTAGGTGACGATATGGCTGGCTTATTGTTTTCCCGTGTATTGACGGCTGGTTATTAGGAAAAGATTAATTACTAGAATATCATTCACATTGCGGCGACATACGTTCTGTGTTATGGCTGAGGTACGCTAGCTGAGTTATGTGTTCCTATGTTGGCTGACATAACAATTTTCCATGTCATCATCCATGTCATCAGTTCTTAGTTGCCATGTCATAAAATACGTTACCACTTCCGATTTTGAACTTCTTCATCATCTTCAACTTCTTCATCTTCTTAATCATCTATCTTCTTCATCCTGCTCTGAGAGATAATGGATACCGTAAATTATTGTTTCTGGTAATTGGGTTAAAGAAAAAAGATATGTATTCGTAGCAGACAGTAGAGGATGCAGAGTTCTTCATATAGATGAGCAAGCAACACGGGACGATCTCGCAAATTCGGTACTCGATGATTACGAATTGAGTAGTCGAGCCATGAGATTAAGATGAGCTATATGTTCTCGAATAAAACTCTAAAAACACTGGTGCACGATACTCCACCGGTTTTTGCCTCCAATACTCGTCAGTTACAAGGTTTTCTAAGCCTAAGAAAAATCGAACAGCTACGTCTCTGTGTGGAGATTACGGAGAAAAGGGATGGCGACGTCAGTCAAAATGACGGTTCGAGATAGAAGCATCAAAGGTTATGCAGTTTTAACTCAGAAGTTGAACTCTCAGAAGTGGAATCTAGATTTGAAGATTACAGTGGGGTGATGATGGTTTCAGTTTGGAGGACAAACGTGATGAGAATGACTGCTCTAGTAAAGTGGAAGGAGAAAAACAAAACGTTGGCGGAGAAGATGAAGAAGTCGAACAAAACGAAGAAGATGATGAATGTGATAGCCGATTTGATATGTTCGACGACTCTGATGGTGTGTCGTCTGAGATGATAATTTTAGCTTATCGGTGAGTCTCACGTAGAAGACGAAGGTTCACCGTCGCTACCTCCAAAGAAGAGAACTCAGAACTGGTCGATGAGCAGATCAAACGGGAATCAGGATGTTATCAGATTGGAGTTGTCTGCACTTGACCTTGCGGTAGGGCAACGATACGACACTAAAGCCGATTTGGAGAGACGACTGAAACTTCTTACAGTGAAAGATAAATTTGATTATCATGTAGACGTATCCAGAACAGATCTTCTCATTGTTAGGTGTTGGATTGATGGATGTCTCTGGAGAGTTCGTGCTTCTCCACAAGGGGATTCCCCGACGTTTTATGTTCGTATTTTCGATTCAGAGCATACATGTTCTATAACCGAGGGTCATAATGGATCTCGGCAAGCAACATCGGATATTTTAGGACAGTTGTACAGGGACTTTCTTGGCGACGTTGGTCCGACCGTTCGACCTTCCAGTGTTGAAATAGCCATTAATAAGCAGTTTGGTGTGAAGGTATTTATTTATATGCGGCTAAGTTTTTTTAACGACTCAGCTGACTTAGATTAACGATACGACTGACTTAATATTTATATTTGTGGCTGACTTATTATTACAGTACGGCTTACTTATAATAACGTTACGACCGAGTAACGTTTACATTAAGGCAGACTTAAGTTTTATTTTCTGCACATGCCGGCGTTTCGACCTAGAGAAAATACCATGTCGACCAAAAAAACTTATAAAAGGCTCAAGATTCATCATCAAAACTTAAATTGAATTTAGAAACCGAAAGAGAAAGTAAAAGAAGAGTCTATATATTAGGAATCAAGAGACATATCACTCTCATAAACAACACAGATCTAAAAAATCAAAAATCTGAGACAAATCTACTACAGTCGTCTTCGTCTTTGATGGTGGTCAGTTACAAACCATGATTATAAGTCAGCCGTAATGTTCCTATTAGTCAGCCGTCAAGTGTAATTTGTTTCGCGACGTCTCATATTTTGGGCGGGAAAAATGATTTTTTTCCGCCCAAAATACGAAACGTCGCGAAACAAATTACACTTGACGGCTGGCTTATAGGAACGTTACGACTGACTTATAAGTCATGGTTTAGGGTTTTTGCTATAATCAAATGCTGAGTTGTGGTTACAATACGATTTTGTTATAACCATGTCGACCAAAAAAGCTTATAACATGCTCAAGATTCATCATCCAAACTTAAATTGAATTTAGAAACCGAAAGAGAAACTAAAAAGACGAGTTTATATATTATAAATCAAAGAGACATATCACTCTAATAAACAACATAGATCTAAAAAATCAAAAATCTGAGACAGATCTACTGCAGTCGTCTTCGTCTTCGATGGTGATCAATTACAAATCATGATTATAAGACAGCCGTAACGTTCCTATAAGTCAGCCGTCAAGTGTAATTTGTTTCCGCGACGTCTCATATTTTGGGCGTGAAAATGATTTTTTTCTCGCCCAAAATACGAAACGTCGCGAAACAAATAACACTTGACGGCTGGCTTATAAGAACGTTACGGCTGACTTATAAGTCATGGTTTAGGGTTTTTGCTATAATCAAAGTCTGAGTTGCGGTTATAATACGACTTTGTTATAACCATGTCGACCAAAAAAACTTATAACATGCTCAAGATTCATCATCCAAACTTAAATTGAATTTAGAAACCGAAAGAGAAACTAAAAAGACGAGTCTATATATTAAGAATCAAGAGACATATCACTCTCATAAACAAAACAGATCTAGAAAAAAAAAATCTGAGACATGTCTACTGCAGTCGTCTTCGTCTTCGATGGTGGTCGGTTAGAGAAGAAGCTTTGTCTCCTCCAGTGTCTTGTATGGGGATCCGACATCCTACTGCTCCCTCCCTCATCGGATTCGTCGTTTTTGCAGAAGAAGAAATGTCAAAGAGAGAGAGATGAAGAGGCTAAGTCCTATCAATCCTCCTTACCATTAAATGAGAAGTACATTTGACACGTGCCGCTCACAGAGCCCTTCTCAGCCGAAATAACGCGATTCTATTGGTTGATTTTTCGGAAATTCATTTTTTATTTTTTTTTTCTCATCGACATAACAAAAAAATGAAGCGCTATAAATACTAACCTTATTTTGATTAATGCATTGAATACTTACTAAAAAAATAAGACAGATTGAAGGAGTTTGCAAGTAATTTATATTCCTTGTGCAAGAATATTTATATGTTTAATGCATTGAATACTTACTAAAAAAATAAGACCGATTGAAGGAGTAGGAAAGTAATTAATATTACTTGCGCAAGAATATTTATATGTTCAATGCATTGAATACTTACTAAATAAATAAGACAGATTGAAGAAGTAGGAAAGTAATTAATATTACTTGCGCAAGAATATTAATTAATACACGTATTTACTACTATCCCTTACTAATAATACGGTAAATCATATTGATTACTTCCGCAAGAATATTAATAAATAAGGTAAATCATATTGATTACTTACGCAAGAATATTAATTAATACGGTAAATCATATTGATTACTTGCGCAAATTAGAATCATATCATATGCATTTAAATTTTCTTCCAAGAAAATTAAATATCTTTACTTAAACGGTTCCATAATTAATTTTATGAATATTTCCTTGGCGTCGTTACAAACCTATATGATTCACTTCATATATATAGAGGTCAATGTCGAAGGAATAAATCATATCATTCTTACTTTTTTTCCTATAATGGCAATGGTCCGAGTGGCGAAAAATATTGTTTGCCCAGTTAGTGATTTAAAGCCTCGTAAAGATACGACTCTGCTCATGATTTCTCATTATTTAGTCCTTCGAGGAGAATAATCATGATTATGTTTTTGAAATTAGAGCACTTCATTTCGGAGTTGATTGAAAGTAATTGTGAATTCTCAATATTGAAAATTTTGCAAAAACAAATATCATTTTCTTTATAAGTTATATGAATGAAACTCATTTTTATGGGAAAAAATACAGTTTTTACGCCATCTAACAATCAATAATAAATGCATTACGTTTAGACAGCTATAAGTTGATACAATTTACTAGAAGACGTGTACTAGAAGTTATGTAGTCCTTCGAGGAGAAAAATCATGATTATATTTTTGAAATTAAAATACTTCATTTCGGATTTGATTGAAGTTATTGTGAATTGTCAATGTTGAAAATTTTCTCCTCAACAATGAATATCAATTTCCTTTTAACTTCTATGATTGAAACTCTTTTTTTATCAGAAAAAAATACAGCTTTTTAGGTCACATATCAATCAAATCAATAATAAATGCATTAGGTTTAGTACAACTGTTTAAAATTAAACTATTATGATACTATTTTTAATTACACCAATTAACATTACTTTTTGAGATATAAAAACGAATTTTTGAAATTTAAAAGCCCGAAATAGAAACTACCAATTTTTTTTGTCCAACTAAACAAAAAAAAATCATGTATGGATATTATTAAAACTCTTGATTATATTCAATACCATTTTTGTTATGATCCATTACTTTTCTTTGGATGTTAATCATATATAATTCTTACACTTTTATAAGTCTCCAATTCTCTTCTTAGGCTTTTATGGGTATTTATATATTCTATACCTATGTGATAAGTAATACATACAAATTGTTTGTCAAATACTAAAATGGCCTAAAAATTACGAAATAAAATAAATGATCATATTACTGTAATAAGTGGTAATATAAAATGGGCTTAAAATGGGCTACAAAATACTTTACAATCAATTTATATTGTTCCATTAATATTTGCAGTTAGTGGATCTTTAATGAGGTCCAGTATGTGAAAAGACACGACTCTTCGAGTATTTCATCTTCTATATAAACCATGCACCGATGACCATCTTAAAAAAATTCATCTCTCTTCTCCTAGATATTTCTCTCTCCAAAATTTCCGCAAGTAAGTTTTCTTTCTCTTATTACTTCTAGATGTTCGATATATAAAAAGTAGTTTGATACTTACAACTGTAGTTAGTGGAAAAGGAATCATGATTTTAGGGTTTCTCTGAAAAAGAATCATGATTTTTAGGTTTTTTCTGAAAAAGAATCATAATTTTTAGGGTTTCTCGCCGTTGTTAGTCTTTTTGTTGTAAGTATGTAAACTGAAATTGATTGTAAACTGAAATACAAGGGTTTCTCACCCGTTGCTATACATATACTGAAATAAAAAGAATCATGATTTTTAGGGTTTCTCGCCGTAGTTAGTCTTTTTGTTGTAAGTATGTCCGCATTTAACTTGCTTAGATTTTAATAATTGTGTTTCCTTTTATTTCAGTTTTTAAATCGAGTTTATGTATCAAAGTGTTTGAGTTTTTCTTTAATATATCTTCAGTAGAGATGTGGAATATTATTGGTTATTTCAAGAAATGGTTATTGTTTTGTTTGGCTTTTGAGATTTGGAATTAAATATGAACTTAGTTAATTTTATAATTCCTTCGATTTGTTATGTAAGCCTTGAGTTTTGATTGTGAATACTGGATTACTGCTTGAAAATCATGCAGACCAAGATCAAGAAATGGCATTGAACAAGGACCTTCAACTCAAGGCTCCCATCTTCGAAGATTACGGATCTTCTCTGCAGGAGGCATTCAACAGAGGGAAGTACCAGACCACTGCGCATTACCGAGCCAAGCTCTTTATATACAAGCAACAACATGATGTTCTCATCAAGAAACATGCTGAAGAGCTTGAAGTGTCGAAGATTGAAGGTAAGTTGGAACTCATTGACGAACTCTTCAATGAGTCTGTCTTGAGCGAAGAGAAACAGAAGCTAGAGTCCGAACTTGTCCTTGCAAGGCCAAGGCGTCTGACGTGAAGGTTTCTACCATCGATTGGTTCAAGTTGAATGAGCCACAGATGTATGATTAAGCTCTTCGGTTTCTCAATCTCTTTAGACTTTAACTTGGTCATATCATACCAGTTTTCCTTTGATGCTTGTCGCATGTTAAACTTATTTACTTATGTTATATATTTATCGTTTATCTATTAGCTTACCTAATGTTTACATTGTTTCTTCATAATTTGGTTAGACATTCGTAGGTTACATTTCTTTATGCTGAATTGTGTCTATTGAACTTAATCATGACTTTCGCATAGGAAATAGGTTTTTGCGCATAGTTTTAGGTATAAACAATGTCAGATTCCGACAATATGATTTAATAAGGTGATAATGCCATTTTGAACTAAGTCATTTTATAATTATTAAATGGATAGTTGATGTGAATTTTAAATTTACCATATCCGTTGAAGTTTTGATTGTTCAGATCTTACGATATTAGTTGAAGGAAATATAATATATTTCATATCCTTATTTTGTAATTCATTTAATAACTTTAGTTTATTATATACGTTAAACATTCACCTTGGGTTTGGAAATGATGATCTTTTTGATATATTATTAAATAATATTTTCTGACATGCTGAGAGATTTTGACATGTCAGTATGGACAATTTTCATTAATTATATATATGTGTTAAAGGAAAGAATATACGTATGGCTTTGGTTGCTTTGAGTAATTATATTTGTTATTTTCCATTTACTACAATTGATTAATTTACTCAGTTACTGCCCCATGTGATAGAAGCTAGAATTATAACCGGAAACAATATTACTGGAGACAAGGTATGGATTCCTAGAATGTTTGTCACACCACCTGACACAAAGTTTCCCTTCAGAATGCGTCGAATACAGTTTCCCATTACATTGGCTTTCGCGATGACAATCAACAAAAGTCAAGGTCAAACACTAGAAAGCGTTGGTTTATTTCTGTCTAGGCCAGTGTTCTCTCATGGTCAGCTCTACGTCGCACTTACAAGAGTTAAATCGAGATCGGGATTAAAAATCTTAATAACTGGTAAAGAAAGGAAGCCGGAGACGAAAACTTTGAATGTTGTCTACAAACAAGTTTTTCAGAATATTCCGTAGCTAAGGGTACTTAATAGTACCTTTAATTTTTTTCCAATAAATTAAGGAAAATATAGAAACTGTTACAATTATTTATCTTTTCGATTTCTTAGATGGGTAGTGATGAGTAATAAATTTAAAACTTAAACACACATATTAGGATTTTTAATAATGTTGCAATTATACATACACAATATGTTGCACCCTGATACAGAAGATACTTTGTTACATCACGTCCATGTAAATTATAGAGTACCAGCATTTGCATGTGTTGTTGCTTTAACCCAAACACGGTGGTCTTATGATATAAATATGTGCCTGCTAAAACCCAACCACTATTAAGCCTATAACTGAATCTGTTCATACCCGCACAGGGTGCGGGCCAGTCACCTAGTTGTAAGAAAATGAGAAAAAAAATTTTGACCTTTAGATTTTATATAATCAGTGGCCATTAATTGTGATCTTTGAAAAAAAAAATTCACCAATGAGAAAGAAGGTTGAGGATAGACAAAAAGATAATTTTGAACCCTTAGATTAAAATCAATCAATTGTTATGAAAAATCAATATAAATTGTAATTTTAGTTTTTTTCAATTTGATTTTAAAATAACTTAAATTTTAAAAATATAGTTATGGATTTAAATCAAGATTTAAAATGAAATATTTAAGGATTAGAGATTAAATTTTCAAAATGATTAAAATTTGAATTTAACTCTAAACTATAAATCTAAACTCTAAACCTAAACTCTAAACCTAAATCTTAAACTTTAAATAATAATAAATTTAAATAATAAAAAATATCAGATTTAATGTTCAAAAGATAAACTTTATAATTTTTATAACTTTATAGTTCTATAAGTTAGGATTTGAGGTTTAGATTTAAGAAATGATTAAAGTTAGAGTCTTGTGAGTAAGAATTGTATAAATAATTGTAAGAGAACATATATAACTTGATATTTCAAGAAATTATACACATTTTAGTCGATTTATATTCACTTGATATTGATAAGATGATCTTCAATATAACTATTTAAAGTACTTGAATTCAAATTTTTGATTTTAGGGTATGTTTGAGGTATGACTCAGTTATATAAACGACATGACTAAGTTATCAAAACGACACGGCTGAGTTATATAAACACTACAAGAAAGAAGGGCAATTCCCGACGGACATTCCGACGGAGAGCGCGGCCGTCGGAATATACCGACGATATTCCGACGGCTACCTGACGAAAATGGTTATTTTTTTTTCGTCAGAATTTCGTCAAAAAAACCCGACGAAATTCCGACAACATCTCTTCCGTCAGGAAATACCGACAGAAATCCGACGAAATCTTGACGATTTTTGTTACCGTTGGACAGGATCGGGAATACCGACGGATTCCCGACAATTTGAGGTTTCACAATGAAATTAGACGGCCGTCGGAAATCCATCGGGAATTCCCGACGGATTCCCGACAGACATATGCAAGTCCGTCGGGAATCCGTCGGTAATTCCCGATGGATTTCCGACGGCCGTCTAATTTAATTGAGTAAATGCCTAATTTTGTCATTTTTTGGATACGGAAAATGTCGAAATGACACTTCTTAAGTGTGTAATAGGATATTTATTCACAAGGAATGAAATTTTCATCTAAAAAATTATAACGAAGAACATCGACATATTCTTTATATATCACCTTAACACTTATACATTTAAAGACATACATTGCGGAAATCTACTTTCACAATAAGTGCTTTGTGTAATCGGTATTATTTTAAATATTTTAATGGTTATAGTCCCTCTAAATCATTAATATACAGAGATTATCATATAATGAAGTTATCCACAATATTATGAAACCCCAAAACTATAAAATGCCAAAAGCCGTCGGAAATCCGTCGGTAATTCCCGACGGATTTCCGACGGAAACGTAAAAAAAAATTGTAAAGCAAATAATATGTCCTTTTCGTCGGAAATCCGTCGGGAATTCCCGATGGATTTCCGACGGAAAAGTTAAAAAAAATTGTAAAGCAAAATAATATGTCCTTTCCGTCGGGAATCCGTCGGGAATTCCCGACGGATTCCCGACGGAAAGGACATATTATTTGTTTTGGGACTTGTCAGCCTCGCGAAGTACAATATCCCGACAAACTCCCGACGGCTTTTTTACCGACGGACACTATTTGGTCGGAATGCCGTCGGGAATTTGGTTTACCGGGAACAAAAAAAATTGAATTTTAAATAAATAAAAAACCGACGGAATCCCGACGACATTTATCCGTCGGTTTTGTTTTAATTATATTTTCCTCTTTCTTCTTCCTTCTCCATTTCTCTTCTCTTCCTCTCGGGTCTCTTCTTCTTCTCCCGCGATTTCTTCTTCTTTTCTCTCTGATTTCGGTTCAAAATCCCCCAAATCTCTCATACTTCTATCCCAAATCATGTAAGTATCTAATCCCTCTTCTATTAGTTGTTTTTTGAGGATTTGGAAGTTAGGTTTAGGGATTTTAGGTTTCAAATTTAGGGTCTTTGGTTAGAATGGATAGTTTTAGGAATTAGATCTTAGATTTGTGTTGTTAGGTTGTGATTTACATTAGTTTTGATTGTGTTTTTGTGAATGTTAGTTTATTTTCTTGTTTTTGGAATTTTAAAGTTAAAATATTTATATAAATTCTTTTTTAAAAAACGTTTTCTTATACTTATACACATATATATATATATATATATTTTAAAACGTTTTCTAATAATTATATATATTTTAAAACATTTTTTAAAAATGTTTTCTAATAATTATACATATTTTAAAACATTTTTAAAAAGGTTAGTTGTATTTATAAAAAAAGGTTTATATAACATTTTTTAAAAACTTTTCCTAATAATTATACATATTTTAAAATATTTTTAAAAAGGTTATTTGTATTTATAAAAAATATTTATATAACATTTTAAAACATTTTTTAAAAACGTTTTCTAATAATTATACATATTTTAAAACATTTTAAAAAGATTATTTGTATTTATAAAAAAGGTTTATATAACATTTTAAAACATTTTTTAAAAAACGTTTTCTAATAATTATACATATTTTAAAACATTTTTAAAAAGATTATTTGTATTTATAAAAAAAGGTTTATATAACATTTTAAAACATTTTTTTTAAAATGTTTTCTAATAATTATACATATTTTAAAACATTTTAAAAAGTTTATTTGTATTTATAAAAAAAGGTTTATATAACATTTTTAAACATTTAAAAAAAAACGTTTTCTAATAATTATATATTTTTAAAAAATGGTATTTGTATTTATAGATGGCACAACAATCGGCTCAAATGGAGCAACAGTCGGCTGAGATGACGGCATATCGAGAGGAGATGGTGGAGACAAGGAGGTTAAATCAGAAACTTATGAAGAGGATGGAAGACATTTTTTCTAGAAGGTTTTAGTGTTTTTTTTTAAATTATGAACTTTTTGAATGTTTTTTTTATTTTTGTAAAACTTTAAAATTTCTATAATATATTTTGTTTAAATTTCTATATTTACATTTTAATATTTTTAAATATTTCAATTAAATAAATTTAAAACTAAAATATTAAAAAACAATTTTTAAATTCAAATCCGGAAATTCCCGACGGCCTTCCGACGGCGTTCGTCCGTTGGGAATTTCCGACGGCCTTGGTCCGTCGGGAATTTCCGACGGCGTTGGTCCGTCGGTAATTTCCGACGGCGTTTGTCCGTCGGGAATTTCCGACGGCGTTTGTCCGTCGGGAATTTCCGACGGCTTTCGTGTCCGTCGGAAGGCCGTCGGGAATTTCCGACGAATTCCCGACAACATTTGAGTTTCCGACGAAACCATACCGACGGTCATTTTCGTCGGAAATTCGTCGGGAATAGCCTTTCCCGACGAAATTCTGACGAAAATGGCCGTCGGTATTGCGGCAGCATCTTGTAGTGAAACATTTCTGATTTTATGATATGTTTGAGGTATGGCTGAGTTATTTAAACGACATGGCTGAGATATATAAACGACACAGTTAAGTTGTATAAACATAGCATAAGTCAAATATAAAATACACGGTTGAGGTATATTTTCCACAGAGAAACAAGAAAATACAGGTTTGCTGCACTATTTCGGTGATAACTCCTCCATGTCTCCAAGCTTCACTGAACTCCTCTGCCTCGTCTTTGCCAAATCCATCACTTCTTTATGTCTCCTCCATTATCTTCTTGTTCAAGCTTCTCTTTCACTCATATCTGGAAAAAAAGATTATCGAAATATGGGTATCAAATCACAAACAAACTTAAATGAATACACCCCACAATTGTCAATTTGGGTGTTTTTAAAATGTATTTGCTTTTTCTCCTCATAATGCACATTTCTTATACCTATGTTTTTGGAGATTCACAGGAAGTAACTCAGCCACAACTACATATATAACTCAGTCGTATAAGAAAAGTAACTCAGCCACAACATAAATAAAACTCAGCCACAAACTCGAAAAACTCAGCAGAGAAGATGATTTTGGACAATTGCAGCGAAGAAGATTTCGTAGAAACGCTTGCGGAGAAAACAATTTTCGCGAAGGCGATATCGGGATAGACAGTTCGAGAATTTCATATGATAAACAACAATGTCAACTCAAAAGAATTGGGTTTAAGCGACGAATGAAGAAAATTGTGGTTTTTTCTCGCTTTGTTTTTAATTTATGAGTGTCTCTGTGAATGTAAAAAATTAGGTGACATGGAATACATATAATGTGAGGTGGAATACGGTTTAAAGTGACGTGGAATATGGTTTGCTGACATGACTTTCTTAATTAAAAATAAAGAAAAACTAAGGAATGATGTTTATTGTAATTTACTAGGGTCAAAAAACACTCTAGTAATTTTCAGAAAATGTATGCTAGTTTAGTAATATTTCAACTTTTCTGTACTAGTTGAGTCATTTTCTCATTAAATAAATGACAATTAAAATAGAAAAAGAAGGGAGAGCATATGATATTTGTCCGCCAAGAGCCTGCGAGACGTTGATTCAACTGGAACAAATACCTTCTCTAACTTCCATACAGTTTTCAAAAGGCATTGTTCATTTGGTTTTCCTCTTGCCAACGTCGCGTGGTCTTTGTTGGATAATTCCAAGTTTGTGGAAACTTAACATATTAATAAGTGTTTAATATGATAAGATAAACACAAAAATGAAATCTAGAAATAGAAAAATGAAATTTTATATTTAGATTAGGTTTGTGTTTCTATATCCCACATGTTAAAGGAAATTATCTTTCACTATAAATATAGATCTAATGGAGAGATGTTCCATAAGATCTAAGAGAGTATATCATGAGATCTAAGAGAAGCATTGAAAGCTTTAGTTTTGAGTAGTTTCTAAAGTTAATTAGAAAATTTGTTCTTATTATTCTTTGTTTCTAGAGATCTTGAATTGGTATCAGAGCTTAAGTTGAAGGTTCGATCAAAGCTTAAGTTCAAGCTTTGATCCTGGTTACTGCGAAGCTAAGATCGCGAAGGCAATATGGCTGACGTGAATAGGGCTCCACGCACGAAGGACCTTGGATCTGCATCCATCCTATGTCTGATGCTGACTTCGTCAAACTACACAGTTTGGTCGATGAGGATGAAGGTGTTACTCCGTGTTCATGATGTGTGGGACACGAAAGAACCTGGTTCTGATGATCAAAAGAAGAACGATGTTGCGATTGCTCTTTTGTTGCAATCAGTTCCCCAGACGTTGATTCTCTAGGTGGGAGAACAAACCGCATCAAAAGAGATCTGGAAGGCCATCAAGTTACGACACATTCGAGCTGATCGTGTAAGGGAGGCAAGACTTCAGACGTTGATGACGGATTTCGGCAGGTCAAAGATATCGATAGCGATATCGTAGATGATTTTTGGGGATGATATTAGGTCTAACATCAAAAGCAGCCTTGTTGGGAGAAAACATAGAAGAATCCAAGATGGTTAAGAAGTTTTTGAAGGATCTCCCAAGACACAAGTATATCCAGATCCTAGCGTCACTTAAGCAAGTCCTAGACCTCAACTCTATGGGCTTTGAGGACATAGTTGGAAGGCTAAAGGCGTATGAGGAGCGTGTAGGGGAAGAAACTCAGAAAGAAGACCAAGGGAAACTTATGTTTTCGGATAATAATCACCATATTCAGAGGAACAATGGAGATTTTCGTGGTATAGGTATAGGACATAATGGAAGAGGCAGAGGCCGAGGTATGTTACACAACCAAAATCATGTGTCACACACCGACGTAAAAAACTCGAAAAAGACCGATCAAAGGTGATATGTTGGAAATGTGACAAGCTGGGTCACTATGCAAATGTCTGTCCTAAATGAGACACAAGAGGCCAATGCACTCTATGTACACGAGGTGGTTTTCTTGAATGAAGATAAGGTGATTATGAAGAATCTTGATATCAACAAAGGCAATGCAAGTGTTTGGTATTTGGATAATGGAGCGAGCAATCACATGACTGAAAACAAGGAGTTCTTTTCGAGTCTGAGTCTCAACACCAAAGGGAAGGTGAAGTTTGGTGATGGACCGTGTGTTGATATCGTAGGAAAGGGGGTTGTTACCTTTCTGTGCAAGACTGAAGAGAAGAAGGCACTCAAAGACATATACTACATACCCGATATGAAGCACAACATATTGAGTCTTGGACAAGCAACAGAAAACGGATGTGAGGTTAACATGAAAGATGTTTATTTAACACTCACAGATTCGTGTGGCAGGTTGCTTGTATGTGTAACAAGATCTCCAAACCGTCTCTACAAGACCCCGATGGAAATTAGTCATCCACAGTGTTTACATGTCAGGGATGAAGATGCTACAAGGAGGTGGCATGCTCGACTAGGACATATAAGTTATGGCGTGATGAACAACATGGTGAAGAAGGAGATGGTCGTTGGAATGCCGAGTGTGTCACACGCAAAAAGCGTGTGTGACGCATGTCTAGCAGGAAAGCAAACAAGACATTCATTCCCGACTAAGGCCATGTTTCGTGTGACAAAGACATTAGAGTTATTGCATTGAGATTTGTGTGGACCAATTACACCACCAACACATGCAGATAATAAGTATGTCTTTGTCTTGATTGATGATTTCTCCAGGTATATGTGGACTATACTCATGAAGGAGAAGATTGACGCATTCGATCAGTTCAAAAGGTTCAAGGAAAATGTAGAGAAGCAAACCGGTTCAACCATTGAGACATTTCGCACCGATAGAGGAGGAGAGTTTACCTCAGCTGAGTTCAATCTATTTTGCGAAGAAAATGGAGTTAAAAGGCACATGACCGCGCCTTACACGCCTCAGCAAAACGGTGTTGTGGAGAGGAGAAACCGAACTTTAATGGGAATGACAAGAAGTTTGTTGAAGGCAATGAAGATGCCGAACTACATATGGGGGAAGCTGTACGACATTCAACTTACCTAAATAGAGTTCCTAAATAGAGTTCCTAAAAAAAGCCTTGAAGGATCAAACGCCATATGAGTGTCTCAAATCGAAGAAGCCAAATATTGAGCACTTGAGGATATTTGGTTGTGTAGCACATACTAAGGTTCTGTTACACATCTAAAGAAGTTAGATAAGAGATAAAAGAGTGTGATCAATCTTGGAACTGAGCCAGGTTTCAAAGCATATAGACTCTATGATACAGTCGCAGTGAAGGTGATGGTGAGTAGAGATGTGATTTTTGATGAGAAGAAAGCTTGGGATTGGTCGTCTACAACAAACCAACTGACTGTGAACCAAGTATGCTTAAGCTTCCACATAAGGGTGGTATAGAAGAAGGTAATGATCAAGGTGAGGATCATGAACAGGAAGCTATAAACCAAGATGAGGAAGAAGAAGAAGAAGTAGATACTGATCACAAAGAAAACCAAGACGGTGGTGGTCAACCGTTGGTGACTAGACACGGTCGAGCCATATCAAAACCAAGATATCTCGATGACTGTGTGTTACTTGCAGATCAAGAAGGTGCAATGCTGCTGCTCAAAGTGGATGGCGAGCCAGAGAATTATCTTGAAGCAGAAAAACGTGTGAGAATGGGTTGAAGCAATGGTGGCCGAGTTGGATTTTATCGCAAGAAACAAGACATGGGAGCTTGTAGATAGAGCAGCTGGAGTGAAACCTATAAGGTTAAAGTGGATCTAAAAATCAAGAGAAAGGTGGATGGTATGGTGAACAAGTACAAGGCGGGACTTGTAGCAAAAGGCTATGTACAAAGACAATGAATAGATTTCAATGAAGTGTTTACACCAGTGGAACGACTCAAAACTATTAGGCTCTTAATATCCATTGCAGCAAAAAACGGTTGGGAGATTCATCAACTGGACGTGAAGAAAGCTTTCTTGAATGGAGATCTAAAGGAAACAATGTATGTGACACAACCCGAAGGTTTTGAAAGGAAAGGAGAAGAATATCGAGTCTATGTGTTACACAAGGCTTTATATGGGTTACGCCAAGCCCCTAGAGCATGAAATTTAAAAATCGATCAGGTTCTGAAAGAGATGAGATTTAAGAAGTGCACCAAGGAACCATCAGTGTACCAGAAGAATGACGGAGGAGACTTCTTGTTGATATCCATTTACGTTGATGATCTATTTATGATGGGAACTTCGCTTAAAGTGATTAAGCAATTCAAAGAAGAGATGTCAAAGAAGTTTGAGATGTCAGATCTAGGAAAGCTAACATATTATCTTGGCATAGAAGTGATTCAAGGAGCAGGCGGAATCATGATAAAACAAGAAAAGTATGCTCAAAGAATCATGTGTGACACAAAGATGGAAGGGTGTAACGCGACTCATGTACCAATGGAGTCGACTTTGAAGATCTCAAAAGTTGAAGATGAACCAGAGATAAATGATATGGATTTCAGAAGAATCATAGGATGTTTGAGGTATATGCTTCACACAAGACCTGACTTGTGTTACGCAGTTGGCGTACTGAGTAGATACATGCACAATCTTAGAGACTCTCATGGACAAGCCATCAAACACATATTGCGGTATGTGAAAGGAACAACAAACTTTGGTTTGTTCTTCAAGAGAGATGGGGTTAAGGAGTGTCGTTGGTTATAGTGACAGCAGTCACAATATTGATGTCAATGACGGGAGGAGCACGTCAGGACATGCATTTTATATGGGTCATCACTGGTTACTTGGATGTCGCAGAAGCAGCAAACGATTGCGTTGTCATCAAGCGAAGCAGATTTCATGGCATCAACAGAAGCCGCGAAGCAAACTATATGGATCAAAGAATTGTTGAGTGAGATAGTAAGTGAAGAAGGCGAGAGAGTCAAACTTAGGATTGACAACAAATCAGCCATTGCTCTAACCAAAAATCCGGTTTTCCATGGAAGAAGTAAGCACATACTTTCAAGATATCATTTCATTCGTGAGTGTGTGGAGAATGGGCAAATCGAAGTGGAGCATGTGCCGGGTGTTGAGCAGGAGGCTGACATCCTAACCAAGCCATTAGCAAGGATTAAGTTCAAGCAAATGAGGAGCTTAGTTGGAGGTTAAAAAATTGATCTCCCTAATTCAAGTTGGAATTAAGGGGGTGACTGTTGGATAATTCGAAGATTGTGGAAACTTAACATATTAATAAGTGTTTAATATGTTAAGATAAACAAAAAAAAATCTAGAAATAGGAAAATGAAGATTTCGATTTAGATTAGGTTTGTGTTTCAATGTCCCACATGTTAAAGGAAAGTATCTTTCATTATAAATATATATCTAATGGAGATGTGTTCCATAAGATCTACAATAGCAGATCATAAGATCTAATAGAAGCATTAAAACTTTAGTTTTGAAAAGTTTCTAAAGATAATAAGAAAAATTGTTCTTATAATTCTAGATCTTGAGTCTCCAACACCTGCTGTGATTTCATTCCTTTTGTTGCTTATACAAAAATTAGTTAAATAAACTTTCATCAGATTGGTTGATGAAATCTCCTCTTTTGGTGAAGTCAGTTCACCGTTTTCTTGGTTTGTTGATCCTTAGTGGATTTCTTCATCATCATGTAAAGGTGATTGGTAAATAAACACATGTTGCTGCTGCGGTTGCACTGTTCCTTGGATATGTCTGAATGGATTCTGATTCAGTTAGGGATGGTGAAATTTCAAAATCAGAGAAGGATCACTGCAACTTACTCTATACAAGTTGGTTTATGGCAATTATTTGGGTATATGGAACCGCGGTTTGTTTCTTCCTTTTGTCGTGTAACGGTTTCAGTTGGAACGTTATTGTCCTGCGCTTCGTTTCGTAATTGTATTCCAAAAGTTGGATATCTCTGCCTGTGGAGAAGTCCCGTTCTTCAATGGCGTTTCAGATGTGGGGTTTTTGGCCCTGGATCACCAGAACAACAATCTTAGGCTAAGGTAGAAGTATGGTTAATGTGTTCATTAAGAAAGTATTGGCTTTCCAATTGGTCAATACCCATTCATTTCAAAGCATCAATCGGATATGGGTCCACTGCTGGAACCATCAAATATTTAGTGGGCGTCTCAAAAGGAACGAAGTTTTGCGACCAAAAATACAAATAGCCGTATGGGGACTAGTATCTTTGGTGAGCTGGAGGCAGCAATCTTCAGCCCTCTCTATCGATTGACAGAATGTTGGTTTGGTGATGTTGAGTGAGCTTGCGGGTCCGAGACTGAATTTCTTTGGGGCAGGCGTTGATGTGTGGGTTCTCCAGAAGCTAAGCTGTAAACGTTATTGTTTAAAGATTTGAGGGCACCTTTTTCTCTCTGACAGCTCGTGGCAAATTGATTCTCATTTCATTCATGCCTCTCCTAGGGTCCTTCATTTCTTAGCTGACTCCGATTGAGAGATCTTGGTCTCTGCTTCTTTTGCTTAGGTCCTCTAATGTTAGATGTTTCTTTTAAATTTCTTAGTTGTATTCAGCTACTAGTTTATGTGTTCCTTCTATAAATTTGAAAAATTTTGGTATAGTATTTACCATTTTACAGTTGTAAGCTTATATTGAGAAAACATAACAAAACCAAAGGAGGAATGAAGTTGTAGGCGATTTCTTCAGACCTAGCTAACTGTCTATTGGGAGCATCGGTCATAACACAGAAAAGAAAGCTTGGGGATGAATCCCAAATGATGCGTATAGGTGCTTAAAAATTATCTTAATATGGTAAGGCCATATATTACCAATAGTAAACCTTTTTAGTAAACCATTATATTGATGAAAGTTGACAAATGACTCTCTACTTGATTTTCTACTCTCAATCCCAGCATCCACATCCCACACCACATCCACCAGCCACATCACCTCCACATCCCCACCACACTCCACCGCCACTGCAATGCACCGTCACTATCAACACCGACACACCACCGTTCGTCGACAACATCATCAGGGCGGCTACCATCCACACCACCATTATCATCATCGCGGCTTCCACCGCCAAATCCACCATAATAGTAATAACCCGGGTGGTGAGAGCATCCTCCACCACTTCCTTTGCTCGATATGCTCCATTCTCTGTCCCGGCTTAGCCTTCCGATAGATACGCTTTTCAAGCGATACTCATCTTGTTTAGCTCCGGCCTCTCCATACATCTCCATCAACACCTTGTCCGCCTGCTGCGTCTTTCGACTTTGCAATCAACTACTAGTTCTGTTCTACGCAAACATCTCTATCGCTTTCTAGTTAAACCACATTTAAGTAAGCCTTTGCCATGCTTATTCCCGTCTTGCCAAGCCAATGCAAACGGTGGCGTTCGTCTTCTATGATTTTCAGAAACTTCTCCATTGCCTCCACATCAGGGACACTCGCGTAACCTTCAATACGTTATTGTACGTGAGATTTGTCATGCTGACTCCGTTTTCTATCATCTGCCTAATAATCTCGTCCACGCATATTCTGTGTTCTCCAAGAAGCCATAAAGAGAAATCATCTCGTAGTAAGGTAAGGTTTGAGAGCAGACCTTTCTCCTCATCTTCTGGTAGGTGGCTCGGCTTCGTGTCGTGTCTTCTTGTATTTTGTGTAGAAGCTTAAGAGAGTGGTGTAGACCTAAGTCGTCTTTCATGTATCTCGGGAATGCTATTGAAGAACTTCTCTGCTTCATTCAACCCTGATGGATCTCAATAAGATAAGCCGAGACGACAAAATCTTCAGTGCTTAGCTCGAAACCCTCGTTTAGTTATCCACTCTGAAACCTAATACACAGATTTTGTAAAGGCACTCGCATAGGTAAAGAACATTAAAAATTTATGCGATAACTTTTAGTTGTGTTTAGGGCATTATAAAAGAAGATATATATGAAGAATAAAGACACCACAAGGCATTAAAAGTAACTGAGACCTGGAGGGCGTGGGTCGAATCGCTTGAGACCGCACGAGAGCTTGATGACGGCTCTTAGATCCGTAGGGTTATTCTTGCTTGTTCAAGCCATTCGTTCAGCACAGGTGTAAACCTTAAGCTCTCCACTAGGGAACGGGAACCTGATTTCCCACCGCGCCATGACTCGACTAGGTAACGTGTCATTCAGCACTCTAGCGACGTAGCGGACGTGGAGAACTGAATCGAGCTGTGTTTCCTCACACAAGAGAAATCGTTTTGAGTATGCTTCCAAGCTTGCATCTTTCTCTAAACTCTGAAGTCGGTAAAGTTATCGGGAGTGTTATTAGGATGTTTCTGTTCCTGTATCCTTTCTATGATTCGGTAAGCATGTGGTGCTAAGAGCATGAACTAACCTATATATATTCGGAGATTGGAAA
>CAJHQP010002639.1:0-81761 GCA_905132765.1 Moricandia arvensis
ACCTACAAATAATCCTAGCTAGTGTTTAATTCATTCACACACTTGGTGATAGTTTTTAGTTCTTGAATGTAGTGAAGCTGCAAGAACTTGAAGTTGAGCTTGGCAAGCTTGAGTAGTGTCTCATCGTGGTCCTCTTCTTGTTCATAGAACGAAATATACTCTCTTGCAACCAGAACTTGGATTTTTTGGTGCTGAGGTATGTAAAGAGCATTTTGTATATGCTTTAAAATATGTGGTGGTAACGCTTTGCTATCTGTTGTTAGTGACTCCAAATAGTCCAAAGTAAAGCTCAACGCTTCATCCAATATATCATCTGTTGTTGTCCTCAAGTGCACCGCTTCGTAGAAGCTTAGCATACCTTTGACATCTTCTAATAAACTTTCTTTAAATTTACCATCGTTTCTTTTGAATCTATCGAAAACGTCTACATGGAAAGAAAAAAAACTTATATTATTCAGTATATTATAACTTACACACATGTAACTCATTTAAGATATTACTTACCAGAAAACATATTATGACCATACGTTCTAAAAACCCGAAACATGATGGAGACTGTGTACAGATCATTTTCATCCGTGATCAGCTCATCTATCTTCTCGAAAGCATGTTTCAGGGTCTCTACGATCTCCTTCTCAAACATATAAGCGAGGCCAAGACTGTCCACAACATGAATCGAAAGAATGTTCCTCTTCATTGCGTCTTTGTCTCTGGAAGAAAACGTGAATATGTTTTTTCTTACTTTAGGCTTTAGTACTTCCATCTCTCTTGCAAGCACATCAAAATCCTGAAAATTAATACAAGTCAAAGATATATCATTTTAAGGAATAAATACATGCATGTGTGTATGCTTTGGCCGTGTATATATATATAAATGGACTCACCGAATCAGCGATGAAGATATTAAGAAAGTGATCACCCCATTGAGAGGGTAGCAATTTTGAAAAATGTAAGTAGCTTTTCTGATCTCTCTTTACTACTTCCATTAATTAAGAGAAAGACAGAAAGCTCACGGTGGTGAAGAAGTTGTAAAAGAGCATGCATATATATATATAGGACTGCATGAGAGTTGATAGCAATCTATTTTATTAAAAGAATGTGAATTGATAGCAATCTATTTTATTAAAATTGAAGTTTAAAACAACAATTGTCTATTTTAATTAGTTTCTTACAGATTTCCATTCTTTTTAACTAATTATAGCCATTTCATTTATTATTTTTTCTAAATAATTCAACAGTATCTAATCTATTAAAATTAAAGTACAAAAAAATTTCCATTTTTTCAAACTAATTATAATCATTTTATTTATTTTTTTTAAAATAATAATTTGACAACATTTATTACAAAAGTACAAAACAAAACTTATATATATTTAAAGTACTTTATTACTTCTTTTACATTTATTTTTTACTTTTCTTAATTACTTCATTAATTCTCTTTATTATAATAATTTGTCAACATTTATTTTATATATTAATCATAATAACTAGACATGTTTAATTGAAATTGCTTCCTTTGTGATAAGAATTCAAAACGATTAAGTTTTTTATTTGTTTACAAAATCAGTTAGGTATGGACATTCAAGTATTTGTTCAGATACAAATCATTTTTTTTTGGATATAATTTTTTGGATTTTTTAAAATTAGGTTTCGTGCCAATAAAATTAGGTTACTGGTGGGTTTTGAGTCGGGTCATCCCATATTAGCATGTGTTAGATTTTGATGTATAAAAATCTAAAATTATTCAAATAATCAATATATTTAAAACGAGTTCGGATATTTTTACTAAAATAACCATATTATTTGATTCGTTCAGATAATTTGAATTTAAACTAAAATAACTTAAAATAACCATATTACTTGATTCGATTAGAGTTCGATTTTATGTATAAAATTTAAAAATATTCAATTGTTGTATTTACCAGTGGGTGTATTTTTCCACCATAACAATATTAACTTTTTCTTTCCAGTTTTTAGGAAACAAGAAGAATAAAAATGCAACCAGACGAACATCTCAGTTTCTGCCAAAAGGAATTAGTTAAAACCATATTTTTAATGTGATCCACTTTCTTGTGGTTAGTGACGTAGCAAAATAAGTTACCATCTCGAATTAGTTAAAACCATATTTTTAATGTGATCCACTTTCTTGTGGTTAGTGACGTAGCAAAATAAGTTGCCATCTCTGAAATCTTTGTAGCATTTCATTTTTTCAAAGATCGTAATATTTTTCTCTTTGGACACCTCATTTCCTTGTGGAAAAGACCGTAGAAGGGAGTAAAAAGTCAGAGAACCGATAGCTATGATATATCCACACGTTTGAAAAGTCTCATTTCTTCTTCAATTTTGTACAACATTATATTTTATTCACATTATTATTCTTTTGAATAACTGGAAAGATAGTTGAAGGGAGTACGGTCAGAGAACCAATGACTAAGATAATAAATCCACACTGTTGACAAGTATATGTCTCATTTCTTTCACAGCGTTAGATTTTATTAATACGTCTTGAATACCTGGAAAGATTTTGAATCGAAATCAAGAATAATTCTCAAAATTTAAGAAAAAAAACAGATATTCTTATTATTTAAAACGTTTACAATGACACTATGATTGAATTGTATCATAATGATTCGAAAATTATAATCCTAACCCTTAGATTTTTTTTGTTTTTGTTTTTCTAGGCAAGTTTCTATATATATATATAGATAGATATGTATACTGATCAAACACCCCAAAATAAACTATATATCCAAAACATATGTCTTAACATTTTGGTGTAGTTTGGCAGTTCAAGATCTTTGTGAGACATGTTCACAAAATATTTGTGAGACCAAATAATCGGTTTATATTATCAAATGACAGAAAAAGCAGTCATAGGTGGTATAGAGCGACCTACTGACCAAAATTTTTTGGGATGGATGGTAGGTGATGGATTAATGGGACCGGCCCCTGAAGCTAGTCGGACAAGGGAAAGCTTTCCTGATTTTGAAGAACAAAGTCTGAAGATAAAACCAAGTAAGTTTGGGACTCCGGACAAGTTATAAGTTAGTTGGGAACCAATACAGGCGCCAACCCGAGTGTAGTCCGAGGTTTTTCAGGTACATGGAAACATCAAACAAGCTGCTTTCACATGCAAGTTCGGATTCAGACACTCTCGGAATGTTACTAGGTCACTAATATTTTTTCACTCTTTTTCATATGCTTTTTGGTTATATGGTATCTGATTCTTACTAATTATAGAATCATTCCTTGTTAATTATGCAGATTATCGTCTATGACCACTGGAAAGAAACATACTTGGAGAGGGAGAAAAGGTTGGTCAATAACAATCCATGATCTCTCTGGCTCACCAGTAGCTATGGCTACAATTGCCACACCTTTCGTACCATCACCAGGTCTCGAGGCATGGCGTGAGCCTGGCTTTCTGAGTTACCGGTTCCATCTATTTCAAGATGATATCACTACGGAGATAGTTGTCTTTTTCCACTGGAATAATTTTGTTTCTAGTGGAAAAAAGAGAAGCAAAAGTATTATTGAATTTTATGCTTGAAGTTTAGACTTTGAAGTTGTAGAGGCCAAACGGTTAATCATGCCCCCAATTATTTTCAAATAAGTTCCTTACTTCATCGGCTAATTGTTGCCAGAAATATCAGAATACCAAACCCATAGTCATAGGACGAAAGTAATCATAACAAATTATCTATTGACAATGGAGTATCTTATTCACATAGCCTATGAAGTAAGGAGCTTATATGATTTCGGTTATGACAATGGTGGAAAACGATTATCTAACAAACTTTACAAGTAGAATTGATTATTTTTTTAATGATATTGATCTTTAAAATGATGTAGTAACTTGCATAAACAAAAATGATAACAGAAAAATGCTACACAAAAATTGCTTTCACACAAGGGTGAAATGTGGGATGGATAGACAAACGTTTCTTTTTACTATACATAATATTGGTAGGTATTTTGAGGACGGTTAAATGGATAACCCTAATAGACATTAAAACTAAGTGGATATAAATGGTTTTAAATTCTATATGGGATGTGTTTAAATGGGATGAGTTTATCCATTTTAGCATCCATAGATATCCATGGGTTAATATTAACTTCCTCTTGGGGTGATATTACGTCTGATATAGACTGTTATATAATATTTCATTGTAGGTACCCAACTTTTGTATATGTACTAATTCATTAAGCATGTAGTGTGACAAGAGGTCTTTTTTTGACAAGATGTCTCTAATCTCTATCAAGATAGCTATCATGTGCCGTCAAAAAAAGAAGATAGCTATCATACTTTAGTCAATCATGTTCTATCCAAGTTTTAGTCAATCATGTTCTATGATATACAAAACAATAGTACTATTTATTTTACTCATTTTTGTAGATTCATTAGTGGCTCTATCCAAGTCCTCAAAATTCACCACAGATGTGTTCTTTAGATGATGGCTCGGCAAATAGGAGAATCACTAGATTCATTAGACAAAAGAGAACAACTCATTGAACAAAAAAACAGTAATGCGAATAGATGTTTCAATTACCCATGCTCAAATAACAGTCATGCGCTATATAGTGCAATATTAGTGCCAGACGCTAAAAAGCCTAAAATTGTTTAGATTACGTATGTGACCTTCTCACCCTTTCAAATCTACCTAATCTTTGAACCTGAAAATAGGACTAAGCAAATTACATAATGAAGATAATAGCACTAGACCAATAAACAAATAGTATGTGGCAAAAAAGTATCTATGGGATTCTTAAAGTTGCTTAGGCAAGAAGAGTTTTATGTCATCTCTCCTCTTTTTCTAATATTTTTTTTGTTATTTTAATAGTTGGATACTTTGATAAATATCTATGTTGGACATGCTCTAAGAACATTAGCATCAGTGGAAAATTCATCATACACTACAAGATGCTGCCGCAATACCGACGGCCATTTTCGTCAGAATTTCGTCGGGAAAGGCCATTCCCGACGAATTTCCGACGAAGATGACCGTCGGTATGGTTTCGTCGGAAACTCAAATGTCGTCGGGAATCCGTCGGAAATTCCCGACGGCCTTCCGACAGAAAATAAAGCCGTCGGAAATTCCCGACGGACAAACGCCGTCGGAAATTCCCGACGGACAAACGCCGTCGGAAATTCCCGACGGACAAACACCGTCGGAAATTACCGACGGACGAAAGCCGTCGGAAATTCCCGACGGACCAAAGCCGTCGGAAATTCCCGACGGACAAAAGCCGTCGGAAATTCCCGACGGACAAAAGCCGTCGGAAATTCCCGACGGACGAACGCCGTCGGAAGGCTGTCGGGAATTTCCGGATTTGAATTTAAAAATTGTTTTTTAATATTTTAGTTTTTAAATTTATTTAATTGAAATATTTAAAAATATTAAAATGTAAATATAGAAATTTAAACAAAAATATATTATAGAAATTTTAAAGTTTTACAAAATAAAAAAAAACATTCAAAAAGTTCATAATTTAAAAAAACACACTAAAACCTTCTAGAAAAATGTCTTCCATCCTCTTCATAAGTTTCTGATTTAACCTCCTTGTCTCCGCCATCTCCTCTCGATATGCCGCCATCTCAGGCGACTGTTGCTCCATTTGAGCCGATTGTTGTGCCATCTATAAATACAAATACCATTTTTAAAAAATATATAATTATTAGAAAACATTTTTAAAAAATGTTTTAAAATGTTATACAAACCTTTTTTATAAATATAAATAATCTTTCTAAAAATGTTTTAAAATATGTATAATTATTAGAAAACGTTTTTAAAAAATATTTTAAAATGTTATATAAACCTTTTTTAATAAATACAAATAACCTTTTTAAAAATATTTTAAAATATGTATAATTATTAGGAAACGTTTTTAAAAAATGTTATATAAACCTTTTTTTTATAAATACAACTAACCTTTTTAAAATGTTTTAAAATATGTATAATTATTAGAAAACATTTTTAAAAAATGTTTTAAAATATATATAATTATTAGAAAACGTTTTTAAATATATATATATATATATATATATATGTATAAGTATAAGAAAACGTTTTTTTTAAAAAAATTTATATAAATATTTTAACTTTAAAATTCCAAAAACAAGAAAATAAACTAACATTCACAAAAACACAATAAAAACTAATGTAAATCACAACCTAACAACACAAATCTAAGATCTAATTCCTAAAACTATCCATTCTAACCAAAGACCCTAAATTTGAAACCTAAAATCCCTAAACGTAACTTCCAAATCCTCAAAAAACAACTAATAAGAAGAGGGATTAGATACTTACATGATTTGGGATAGAAGTATGAGAGATTTGGGGGATTTTGAGTCGAAATCGGAGAGAAAAGAAGAAGAAATCGCGGAGAAGAAGAAGAGACCCGAGTGGAAGAGAAGAGAAATGGAGAAGGAAGAAGAAAGAGGAAAATATAATTAAAACAAAACCGACGGATAAGCGCCGTCGGGATTCCGTCGGTTTTTTTTATTTAAAATTCAATTTTTTTTGTTCCCGGTAAACCAAATTCCCGACGACATTCCGACCAAATAGTGTCCGTCGGTAAAAAAGCCGTCGGGAGTTTGTCGTGATATTGTACTTCGCGAGGCTGACAAGTCCCAAAGCAAATAATATGTCCTTTCCGTCGGTAATCCGTCGGGAATTCCCGACGGATTCCCGACGGAAAGGACATATTATTTGCTTTACAATTTTTTTTAACTTTTCCGTCGGAAATCCATCGGGAATTCCCGACGAATTCCCGACGGAAAGGACATATTATTTGCTTTACAATTTTCTTTAACTTTTCCGTCGGAAATCCGTCAGGAATTCCCGACGAATTCCCGACGGAAAGGACATATTATTTGCTTTACAATTTTTTTTTACGTTTCCGTCAGAAATCCGTCGGGAATTCTCGACGGATTTCCGATGGCTTTTGGCATTTTATAGTTTTGGGGTTTCATAATATTGTGGATAACTTCATTATATGATAATCTCTGTATATTAATGATTTAGAGGGACTATAACCATTAAAATATTTAAAATAATACCGATTACACAAAGCACTTATTGTGAAAGTAGATTTCCGCAATGTATGTCTTTAAATGTATAAGTGTTAAGGTGATATATAAAGAATATGTCGATGTTCTTCGTTATAATTTTTTAGATGAAAATTTCATTCCTTGTGAATAAATATCCTATTACACACTTAAGAAGTGTCATTTCGACATTTTCCGTATCCAAAAAATGATAAAATTAGGCATTTACTCAATGAAATTAGACGGCCGTCGGAAATCCATCGGGAATTACCGACGGATTCCCGACGGACTTGCATGTGTCTGTTGGGAATTCCCGACGGATTCCCGACGACCGTCTAATTTCATTGTGAAACCTCAAATTGTCGGGAATCCGTCGGTATTTTTCCGACGAATTCCTGACGGAGCCAGTTTCCGTCGGGAATTACTGACGGAATTCTGACGGATTCCCGATCCTGTCCAACGGTAACAAAAATCGTCAAGATTTCGTCGGATTTCTGTCGGTATATCCCGACGGAAGAGATGTTGTCGGAATTTCGTCGGGTTTTTTTGACAAAATTCTGACGAAAAAAAAATTACCATTTTCGTCAGGTAGCCGTCGGAATGTCGTCGGTATATTGCGACGGCCGCGCTCTCCGTCGGAATGTCCGTCGGGAATTGCCATTCTTTCTTGTAGTGATAGTTTCTCACAATTATAATATTATTATTTAGAATTCCTTAAAATTTGAAATTAAATTTTTTATTGATAAACAAAATTGTGAACCAGTTAAAATATGCCAACATGTGTCTTAAAATATCACAGAAATCAGGGGTATGTTTATTGGGAGTCTCTTAGCAGGCGGTTATTAACTTTTCTAAGAACCGTTTCTTAACTTTTCTAAGAACTGTTTCTTAACTTTTAACTAAAAAAAACTTAAGAGATGTCTCTTAAAATAGAGACTTAAGAGCCGTCTCTTAACCAAAAAAAAATTTGAAAAAAAAACTAAAAAACGAGTCAATTTAAATTAAAAATCTCACCTAAAAAGAACGTGGATAAACATAGCCTTATAATATCTTCCCGAAGAGACTATGACGTTTCTCTCTCCTTATTTCTACATTCTCTTCATCTCTTTCTATTATTTTCCTTTTTAATCTCTGAACAATGTTTGAAACCAACCAATGTGGATGGCCTAACATGAGGATGCGAATACTCCATCGATCTTCTGTTTTTCAAACCAAAAGTCATTAGAACTCGTTTGATCTCTTTCTCAATCGGCATTTCCACAATTAAATTCCGATTTTTATGGAATAAATCTTTTACAAAAGAATAGATTTGTGTTTTCTCTAACTATCATTTTGTTCGTTTGTGTATCGCACAACATATGGCATGATCAAGTCGCATGATTTTGTTCGTTATGCTGCCACGGGATTGATCATGTGGTCATGATTTCAAGTTACTAGAAAATAGCGACTAAAAAGTAAAATAATATGTGATTTTGCAGCAACGAAACGAACAACATGTGATGGTTGCAAGCCATGGTCACAAGTTGCAAGTCACATAAACATGCGACTATGAAACGAATAACATTTGGTCGTAAGACGCCAGTCGCAAGTCACTATGACATGCACACAACATGGAGTATCTGTAATAACAGACCACTGGTTCTGGAAGTTTAGATGTATTTAATTTAGTTTAAAAACTAAACTAATCTTCCTAAATATATAATAATTATTTATAGAAATTAATAACTCTACCCACCTCTTTAATATCAAACGCTAAACAATAATCACTAAACCCTAAACCTAAATGTTATAGTTTTTTTTATTGAAGGTATTCTTGAAAACTGATATCTAACTAATTGTATTTCAAGAAATTATTCTTTAATTAATCTAGTTGATGTATGTTAATATATTACAAAATTAGTTAAAAAGGGTTTGCAAAATTAATAAAATTTTGTTTATATACTCTATTTTAATGAAAAATTAGTTTACATTTAATATATACTTCTGTGTTTAACAAAATTATAACAATCTTTAAAAAACATTATTCAAATAAAATATATTTTATTAAGTATATATTACTATTTCATATTTTTGAATAATCTAAATTACGTAAATATCAAATAATTTTTATATTTTCAATCACATTTTATATTCTATACCACAAGATACATTTTACCAAGAAAATATAATTCTATATTGCTTATTCACTACCCACACTTATTCCATAAATGATTGAACCACAGTTGCATTGTATCAATTTTTATTTTATTTTTTATCAGTTATATTACTAAAATCATTGTCACCATTCGGATCCTAAGATTGTATATGTCTTTATTTTTTTGTCCTTTTAGTATAAAATATATTTTTTTCCTTTTTTGGCACAATTATCCTTTTCATTATCAAAATTAATGAAATAAATAATTATATGAATCAAAAATTATAATTAATAAAAACAATTGATGAAATACCCATATAAAAAAATTTAGTATTTTTTGAATTGTAAAATTTGTTAAACTAAAATATTAAAATATGTTCTATGGAAAGAAGATTTCATCTTCTATGAAAAATGGCATGGTAGAAATTAAATTATGGATTTAACAAGTTATTCTACTTTCTCTAGAATCAAAATCTACTTCTAAATAGAATTCTAAATATGAAGAATGCGAAGTCTACACATTCTAAAAGTAGCTAAATGTATTCCAAATGTAACTTCTATTTTTATGAGAAATTCTAAAGTCTTACGAATACGAAATCTAGACGCAAGCAAAAGGCTACATATAGTAGAATTAGCTTACAGATTACGTGTATGTTTTCTACACAGTGTAAGAAACTACATTCTACAGATAAAAAAACAAGATTTAGGAAAAATACAAGAAATTCAGTTATGAAAATATTCTAAAAATATTTGTAATCCTTTTAATTTCCTAAAACGCGTGAAGGTTATTTTCTTGGTAATAATAAAAAAAAAGCAAATTAACCTCTACTCCATCAAACCACGATTTCTCCATGGTTTTATTTTTAAAAATATTGTTTTATTTTATTTTTAACTAAAATATTTTTCCTAGAGTTTTAACATTAATACTATTTTTATATATTTTAGTTAAAAATTTTATTTCCTTTTATTTTAATTAAAACTTTAAAAATATTTCTTTTTGTTTTTAATATTTTAGTTAAAAAGTTTTTTAAAAACAAAATCCTATTATTTTTAATTAAACTAATAATTTTTTAATTAAAATTTTACTTCCTTTTATTTTTAATTAAAAATAAAATTATTATTTCTTTTTATTCTTAAAAGATTTTACTATACTTTCCTTTTATTTTAATCAATTTTAATATTTAAAGTAATCAGAATTGTATTTCATTTTATTAATCAATGGCTTATTTTGGGGTTATGAAAAAATACTATAAGGACAAATTAAGGTTGGTTTTATAATAAGGGGATAAAGATGGTAAATTTTTGTTTTATTTTGGCAAATTTCCTTTTTTTATTTATTTATTTTCTCAATCGGGTATGGTGGGCGAGTGCCTAAACTTGAACTAATCCTTAGAGCTTATGTAGAGTGTTAGATTTTTATAATTTTAAACATTAACAGTGACTATGATTGATAACATGGAATGCAAGTACTACAAAAACAAGTCCGGCCCAAACCTCCGGCATGCATAACCACTTGATCAAATCACTAGAATTGGTTATTCCAAAGGTATGTTTGTCTAAGCAGTCTGGTTAACTGGCAATCTTATTTTAAAATAGGGTCCATAAGAATATTTTAAATCCACCAAGTTCTTAAATAGCACTCTTTGGAAAAAAAAATCTATTGCTTTTTTTTTATATATGTTTGATTCGTTTCAACCTATATATGAGTTCTTTAAAAGAAAGGTTCATCAAAGTATTTTAAATCCACCAAGTTGTTCTTAAACAGATACCTTTTAAACAAAAGTCTTTTGCTTTGCCGGAGTTTGGATTTATATTATTCGAGTTATTTCAAAGGAAGTATCCATAAAAGTATTGTAATTTCACCAAGTTGCTCCTAATCATATCTCGTTAAATATAACATTAGTCACTATATATGCCAAAAGAGACGTTCAAACTTAAAAGTGGTTGTGTGCATGAACAAGGGCGGGACACATTAATGAATGAAATATTCCTACAGAAGAAGAGTTTAGTACTAAACATAAAATACTAGATTAGCACCAGATGGTTTGGTTTCACGATCTTATCATCATAGAATGTGTCAATGGAATTTGCACGTTATACATTGTCTAAAAGGAAAAATTGCTGGAGATGAATTTTTATGTATTATTTCTTCCAATTTATACGATTTATTTTAAGAGAACCCTATACATAAAACCATCGATGTTTTGTTCTTAACTCCACAGAAACTCTAAAATGAAAGAAAAAATGAAGAGTCTACTTTTGTTGGCTACTATTGTAACCTTGGCAGCTATAGTTGAAGCCCAGACACAAGATGGTATATACATGAACAATGATATTCCTTTGACTTTACACATCTTAATATATATATACCATATAATTAATCCCACTTATTACTTTTATGTTTGAACAGGATTCATCAGTTTGGATTGCGGATTACCTATTGGTGAATCTCCTTTTGATGATCCGTTTAATGGATTAACATTCACATCGGATTCCAGTTTCATCCAAACTGGAAAAAGTGATAAAGTCCAAAAAGATGTCAACAAAGGATTAGCAAGACAGTATTTGACTATGAGATACTTTCCAGACGGAAAACGTAACTGTTATAGTCTTGATGTCAAGCAAGGCACAAATTATCTCATCGTGGCTACCTTTGTGTATGGAAACTATGATGGTCTTAATCGTGAACCGAACTTCGATCTCTATCTTGGTCCCAATAAGTGGACAAGAATAGACTTGGAAGGAAAGCCCAATGGTACAAGAGTGGAGATCATACACAAAGCTAAGTCAAGCTCTTTGGATATTTGTCTTGTTAGAACAGGAATAACGGTGCCACTAATTTCAGCAATAGAACTACGGCCACAGAAGAATGATACTTATCATGTTACACATTCTGATTCACTGAAGATGGCTTACCGGTTGTATCTTTCCAACTCAACCGCGCAAATAAGGTAATTAAACTCCATTTAACGCATTCACTTATCCAGTATGGGCTGGATGCCATAAAATGCTTTTAAATTGTTAAATGTTTTAGTGCTTACATGTTTCAATAATGTTTTTCATCAGTAATGTTTTAATCAAATTTTCTTCTCATGTGTGTGTTTGTAAATTAGCAGCTTTCGTGTGGAGATTTACGAGATTCTATACATATTAATAATGATACGTAAACTACGATCATATCATCTTTAGGTAGCATCATACTATATATATATATATATATATATTATGTATATATATATATATGTTGGGTATACGGATTCTATATATAGTACTTATTTTAAATGATAACCTCTTTTGGTCAAACAAAAAAAATGACGCTATACTTTAGTCGGACGGCTGGATTCGAACTAGCGCCTAACGAAAAAAATCGGAGATTAATCAGAATATATGTTGGGCAAATTTTTATATTATTTAATGTATTATAAAATATGTTAATTCTTTTTTAAAAAATAATATATTTTCATATTTAAATTGTATAAAATAAATATAAAAAGTATAAATTTAATACGATATAATTTTCATCAAAATTATGCAAAAAAAAAGATTGCACTTATAATATTTCAGATTAAATAAATAAATTTCTTTTCTTAAAAAAGTAGATGGCCATCTAAACGGTTAGACGGTCATTTAGGCTATTAAGAACACCATTAACCAAGGGTGCTTACCTTTGGTTCTCACAAAAACACTAACCCCAATACAAGCAACATTGTTTATTGTTCTTAAATAAACAATGGTTCTTGTACTATTTACGGGTCCTATTGACATGTGGCGATCTGTGAATGGTTCATGTGGCGATCCGTGAATGGTTCGTTTTAATTTTTTTTTTTACAAAAAAAATAAAATAATAAACACCTTAAATAGATTGCTTGGATTAAAGATGCTCTAAATGGTTATTTAGGCAGTTTAAGTAAACTAAAATGGAACATCCTATTTTTTGACTACTTTGACATAAATTAGGGTGGATGAGTGACACCTAATACATAAACTACCGCTTTTTAGAATAGGGAAACAAATGATCACTTTTTTTTTTATCAACCTTCGCCGATTTCCAGTTTTGGGCTGGGATAACTTCCCAATGTTTTTTGCGTTCAAGAATATCGTTGGAGATAAGTTTTGGACCAACATTTTTGGGTTCCCTTTTATATATATTTGCGAACTGAAAAAATGTTGTCGATAAGTCACAATCACAAAGCACTCCATGTGAACGAGCATAGGATTAAGTCTTGAGTCACTTAATACCAGAAAAAATGATTAGATGTTGCTATTTATTTAAACAGTTGGCCTATGGAGATATCTATCTATAATGTTGAACACCAATATATTACATCTCACCATAATTTCAAAATCTCTATTCAGCCTCACGTAATTTTTTTTAATTAAACCTAATATATTATTATAATATTTAATATTCTATCATTATATTTATAACCAATGATTCATTTTAATCTAAATCAAACCATAAACAATTTTCAACATAATTTCCTATTAAATAATAAATTTAATATATTTGGTTATAATAATATGTATAAAATATTTTAATATCATATAAGCTAAAATTTTATTTTTAAGAAGATATAATTTCAGTATCATCATCATTTATATGTATATAACATCAATTTAATATGTAACTGAAATAAATATATAAATTGGTTTGAAATATTTTGTTAATAGAACAAGGACGTCATTGTTCTATCATTGTCATTTTACCCACTATGACAGTCCCTTAGTTTATATTACATTAAAGTTTGCTTAGTATCTTTTGGCTAATGAAATATACATGCAGGTATCCCGATGACGTCCGTGATCGTATTTGGTTCTCATGGTTTTACTTTACATATCAGGAGATAAGAACCAGTCTCAATATAAACAACTCAGACACATATGAGATACCAAAAACTGTACTCAAAAGTGCTGTCACACCTATAAACGCTAGTGGGCCACTGCACATCAATTGGGTACCTATGCCTTCTAATGCTAAAGTGTACTTGTACATGCATTTCGCCGAGATACAAACCCTTGAAGCCGACGAAACGAGAGAATTCGACGTTATCTTGAATGGGAACATCACTCATTCAAGTTTTAGTCCACCCAAGTTAGAGCTAAGGACATTATACACTGATACACCTGTGATATGTGATTCGGGAGGTTGCAATTTACAGCTAGTAAGAACTCCTAAGTCAACTCTTCCACCTCTGATCAATGCCATCGAGGCGTACAATGTTGTTGAATTCTCACAACTAGAAACAAACCTAAGCGATGGTACCTCTCCACGTTATTTAATTGTTCCACATTAATTATATTGATTTTGATTCTGTCATTCTCTAACATATGAGTCAGTTGCTGCTATCAAGAAAATCAAAGCTACTTATCAACAACGTAAAATCAGTTGGCAAGGAGATCCGTGTCTCCCTCGAGAGTTTTCTTGGGAAAATCTTACATGTACCTACGCAAATGCCATCTCACCAAGAATCATTTCCTTGTAAGGACATTCACAAACACAGTCTCTAATTTATAACTAATATATCTATTGTAAGGCCATTCACGTTTTGTACTCTTATATAGAAATTTGTCAGAAAGTGGATTAACTGGGATCATAGCTCCAGTTATACAAAATCTAACGCAGTTACAAGAACTGTAAGTATCATCTGTATTTTAAATAATTAAACAAAGGATGATATGTTCAAGGATGACATATAACCCAAACTTTTTTATTTATGCATGCAACCGCAGGGACTTATCTAATAATAACTTGACTGGAGAAGTGCCTACCTTTCTTGCTAGCATGAAATTGTTGTCCTTGATGTAAGCTTTAGTATCTTTTCTTTGGTCAACAATTAAGCTTTAGAATCTGAAAGCAGAATGAGTATCTTGACTTTTGACCATGATTTTTGACTTTTGGTACTCTTTATCCCAACAGAAACTTAAGTATGAACAACCTCAGTGGCTCTGTTCCTCAAGCTCTTCTTGATAGAGAAAAAGAAGGACTTATACTAAGGTAAGATTCAGTTTTCTCAGGGCACGTGATAATCCTCTAAAGAAGATGGTACCATACTTTAGGAGACAGTTTGAGTCTGTTTGACTAATCGATTTTTCACAGGATATGGTTTGTTATGTCCTTTCTATGGCTCTTAATTTCGTTAACAACTTCAGTGTCGCATGTTTCTTGTAGACTTGATGGAAATCCAGGTTTGTGCAGACTAAGTTCATGCAATCCAAAAGAGAATAATCCAAAAGAGAAAAGTAAATTCTTGCTACCGACTATTGCATCAGCGGCAGCTGTGCTTGTTGTATTGGTGGTCATTGCTCTTATTTTTGTTTTCAGAAAGAAAAAGGTTCCTCCTACTGGTAAGTCATGAGCCAGAGATATTATTTGAAAGTAACTGATTCATTGAATAATTTGCATAACCAAAATTTTCACCTTGTAGACTTAGACGCTCCATCAAGTGTGCCCATAAAAAATGTTAGGCACACTAATCATGCAGAATCATCATTTCTCTCCAAGAAAATTAGGTTTTCATATATTGAGGTTCAAGAGATGACAAATAACTTTGAAAGAGCTCTTGGTGAAGGAGGGTTTGGAGTCGTTTATCATGGTTGTGTTAATGGTTTACAACAAGTGGCTGTTAAATTGTTATCTCAATCATCATCTCAAGGTTATAAGCATTTCAAGGCAGAGGTATAGTCTTCTTTTTTTGTCACTCATCTTTAATGGAAATCCAACATTTAAGTATATTGTACAGGAGTATTAGCTAATAGATGATTGATTGCCTAGGTGGAACTGCTTATGAGAGTTCACCATATAAACTTGGTGAGTCTTGTTGGATATTGTGATGAAGGAGAAAACTTAGCCCTCATCTACGAGTATATGCCCAATGGAGACTTAAAACAACACTTGTCAGGTAATGGAACATATTTTGTAATTTAAACATATACTGAAAAATGATGTCTTAAATTTCTTTGAAACTAAGATTGTTTCTTGTCCAATTTAGCATTTATGTGTGATAAATACAGGAAAGCGTGGGGGGTTCAATCTGAGCTGGGAAAAGAGACTAAAAATAGCTGTGGATGCAGCACTAGGTATGCAAAAAAGTTTTTCTTTTAACTTTGAGACAATTATCTAACTACTAATAGTGACATTTAGTAGAATTGGGGTTGTCTCAAGTGAATCAGCATAAAAACCTTACATTACCACTGATTAATCCAAATTTCTAATATGCATTATATGTAATGGAAAGTAAACGAAGGCACTCTAGTTACTTATTCGTTAGCTAAGAAATTACTGAATTGTGATTCTTTATCAAGGTTTGGAGTACTTACACACAGGATGCAAACCACCAATTGTTCATAGAGACATCAAACCTACAAACATACTTTTGGACCAAAATTCCCAAGCCAAGCTAGCTGATTTTGGACTTTCAAGATCTTTTCCCACCGGAAATGAAACATATGTGTCAACAGTTGTTGCTGGCACTCCTGGATATCTCGATCCCGAGTGAGTAATATCACACTTCAAATTAATGCTACTACACAAGAATCTTTTTATTTTTGACACTAAATATATAGCCACAAAGAATCTCTTATTATGTTTACATCTTCTATGTCATTATTCGCAGGTATTATAAGACAAATTGGTTGACAGAAAAGAGTGATATATACAGTTTCGGAATTGTATTATTAGAGCTCATTACAAACCGTCCAATAATTCAACAATCCCGTGAAAAATCTCACTTAGTAGATTGGGTCAGCTATATGATGACAAAAGGAGATATTACGAACATTATGGATCCACGTCTCCACCGAAATTATGACACTGGTTCCGTCTGGAAATTCATTGAAATAGCAATGTCATGTGTGAGTCCTTCTTCCACAGGAAGACCAAACATGTCTCGAGTGGCTAATGATCTAAAAGAGTGTTTGATATCTGAAGAGTCGAGGATAGTAGAGAGTCAGGACATGGAATCAAAGAGTTCTATGGACTACAGTAAGGAGATGTACACCGAAGCGAGCCCTAAAGCTCGATAGCTCGCCAAATATTTCCTCACAAATTTCTTTCTTTTTTTTTCATAAATCTTCAAATTTGTATTTGCAATAAATTGCTGTTAATAATCCCTAAAGCTTTCACTAATACTTAACGTGTGATGAAACTATCTCCTGTTTTATGTATAAGTTGTCAAATATACTTGGTTTTTAAAAGCATATGTTGAGTATGTAGTATATTCACCTTGGTGCTGTTTGTTTCCTCTCTGCCTATCGATCCCATGGAGGTTTAGTCTTATTGTTTGGTCTTTAATCCTTGAACCTTGTTGCTGTTTTCTTTCCTTTTTTTTTTAAAGAGCATTCTAAGTTGCGGGTTCTATTCCATTTTTTTTTTTAGTTTGCTTTGCTATTTGGTTAAGTCGTTGTCTCTCTAATCGAGGCTTTGTCTCTGAGGAACTGGGTTCCTTCCGCTTTGTTTCTCACCCATGTATTCGATACTTCTAAGTACAAAAAAAAATTAACCCTCATTTTACTCTATTAATTACAAGTACATGCCATTGAGTTAATAACTGTTAATTTAACATAAACATTTATTATTTAATACAGCCTAATATTCAGTATCAATCTAATCTATTAAAACTGAATTACAAAAAAAAATTAACCCTCATTTTACTCTATTAATTACAAGTACATGCCATTGAGTTAATAACTGTTAATTTAACATAAACATTTATTATTTAATACAGCCTAATATTCAGTATAGAGATTAACTAGATTGCTGTTAAATTCACTCCAACCCAAACAACCAAACAAAATATTCTGTTCGATCTCCTCTTGCAGTTGTGTTTTTCAATCCCTATTTAATAGCTGGTTACAGAGCATAATAACCCCACTCAAAATCAGCATAACATTTATTTAATTGACTGACGTTTCATAACCAATTTTTTTCAAATAGTCATGTTTGTGTGTTTGTAACTTTTTAGTGATTTATAAAATAACAGTGCTTTGATTTGTGTTTTCGTATCTGGGATCAACAGTGATGGTTTAATTTTAAACAGTTTTTTATGTTTTCATATTTGATCAACGCTATCATATACTATATCATAGACGAAATCATTACCACACCATGAACTTTGTTTTATACATACTAGCGTATGGTTAGTAAATTTATCAAACTACTTTGGGGAAAGAAAAAATAAATGAGATGCCTAAACAGAATATTTTACAATATTAAATACACTTTACCTTTTTGGATACTCACAATCTTTATCAACTCCACATAGTATTCATAAAATTTATGATATTATCAAAAATAGCGTAACGTGTGCCTAATTTTTAGCTACCATCTAAATAGAAAATATCATTCTTTTAATCCGTATTCTTTAATTATCATATTTTTATTGTTTAAATTTAAAAATTTGTAAATTGAAAATGAAAAGCCGAATATTTTTTTCAAAAGAAAACAGAAACGAAAATATCATTTGTATTAAATTCCATATTCTTTACAAACCATATATGATATATATATATATATATATATATCTATATATATATATTATATCTTATTGAAAATAAAGTACCAAAAAGGTTTTCTATTTTTAAGTAGTTTATGATAGTTTCTACATTTATTAACTCATTTTTAATCACTACATTAATTGTATTTATTATATAATCCAACGACATTAATTTAAAGTGTTAATCAGTATAAAATAATAATTATCTATTTTTAAATGGTTTCTTACATATTTTCATTCAGTTTAACTAATTCTAACCATTTCTTTTATTGTATTTTCTAAATAATTTAATAGCACTTATTACATAAGAACAAAACAGAATTTATCTATTTTGAAGTGTTTTAATACATCTTTTAAGTACTTTTTCACTTTTCTTAACTACTTAATTAATTCCTTTTACCCACGATAATTCGACAATATTTATTTTACATGTTAACCATAATAATTTGACATGTTTGAATGAAACTGTTCTATTTATGATAAAAATTCAAAATAATTAATAAAGAGTTTTTTTATTTGTTTACAATATCAAGTACATGTTTGGGTACGAATCATTTCTTTTGGGTTTCGGGTTTTAGTGTGTTTGAAATTAAGCTTTGTTCGGGTATTATAATTTTTGAGGTGGGTTCGAGTCGCGTCCTCCCATATCTGGGTAGATTCAAATTTGATGTATAAGAACTTAAAATATCCAAACAACCAATGTATCTGAAATATATTCGAATTTTTACCAAAAGTAATTATATTATCCAATTCGATTTGGGTATGTTGTATCCAAACTAAAAATACCAAATAACCAAAGTAATCATATTACATGATTCGATTCGAGTTCAATTTTGATGTATAAAAACCTAAAAATACTAAAATAACTAATATATAATTAGTTATATGATGATATATGTAAATATATAACACTAATCATAATAAACAAATATCAATTTACAAAAACAAAAATACTAACACCCGCACGGGTGTGCGGGTTAGTCTCTAGTTCAGTGTTAAAAAGAGAGTACGTAGTATCCCCTATATATTAATCCTGGAGCATTATAACTTTTAAGTGTAATCACGTGTCATCACCAGAATGACTTTTAAAATACTTAGAAAAAGTTGGTCCATCTAAATACAGACTATACTTTTATTAAATTAATATTCATATTGATTAGTAATGCATAAAAAGATATTTTACATTCTTTCCTTAAACATAAGCTACATAATTACTTAATATGATTAACATATATATGTGACAATTAATGTTCTGAGTAATAAAGATTTGATAATATTTTTTGTATCATTCATCATTTTTATTTAATTTATGTTATTAAAAATATTAAACAATCATATTAACCATATAATAAAAAATCTATAATTTTTCTTATATGTTATATTTTGAATTTTTCAAAACGACTATAAACTAATAAAACAGTTAAAATCCTTACAATGAAAATTTAGTGGGAACAATGTTTTTATTTTTTGTTATAAAAAATACAAATGATCATAAGATTATATGAATGTGAAGTTTCGTTTAATATATATTCAGATTACATATCTATACATATGTACTTTAATATTGTTTAAATTAAACTATATATCATATAAAATATATATATGCTAATTATATACTTAGATGGATCATTACAATATATTTTGGTAGACACGTGTCATTACAACATATTTCGATAGTCACATGTCATTACAACATATTAATATACGATTTGATCACAATTTATGTATCTTCCATCATTTTTGTTTAATTTTATATTTTGAAAAGAAATTTAACAATCACATAGTATATAATAAAAAATAGATTTTTTTATATGCTATATTTTGAGTTTGTTTAATATAAATTACTAAGACTGCTAAAAATCTACGTTGAAATTTTTTGATCAATGGTTTAACTTTTTATTATAACAAGATACAAAATGAACATAAAATTATATAAATATGAAATCTTCTTTAAAATATATTCAAATTATATATATATATAAACATTTATTTCAATATCGTTTAAATTAATATATATATATATATAAATCATATATAAAATACATAAACATGTTAATTTCAAAATTTACATTAAGTTGGAAACCTCGGTTAATAAATATTCATATTAGTAAAAATAATAATATTTTTGTTACAGCAAATATAAAAATGTTAATAAAATCATATGAGTACCAAGCTTCAATAAATGATATTCATATTAAAATATATAATATATATATATATGAATATCATTTAATTTTACTTATATACTATATAAAATAAATAGATGATTTATTTTGATTTTTATCAACAAAAAGTATTGTATTTTATTTATGTTCTTACTCGAATTTAATTATATACGTAATATTTACTCGCTTTTCTATTATTCAATATATTTTTTATAATATGTAAATTACCATAAAATAAATATTAATATTATAAATAATTTGTATACATAATTAATGTTCATTCCACGCAAGTACGGATCTTAATCATATTATTTCAAAAATAAAAAAATTCATATCGAAATGAGATGGTAAATTATAACATTCAGATGATATCATTGAAGCTCAATATAAATTAAATAGGTTTTGAAAAATATAAAAAAACATGACCCTACTATCAACTTTATATTTACGGTCCATAATTATACGTTCGGAGACTTATAACATTATGGTTAAACGATCAAAGGTAATATTCAACTATTATTAATCTATAAATTTCACCCCGCGCATGCGTGCGGATAATCACCTAGTATTCACTATAATAGAAACAATAACAATAAGAGACATTTTTCACTTGTCACACACATTATGGGTGGGTGCTGAATGTCTAATATACTCTCCTAACACAATTCTTTTTTCTTTCTTATTTCAACCTAAATGAATTAAGCTTTTCTTTTATCCTTTAATGTTTAAACGTAAACTAAGGTCATCTTTAACGCATATACCCTTTTAAGGGTATCTTAATTTTTTTTTTTACTTTTTGTCGCAAAAAAAAATTAAAAATGCACCAATCGCGGGCCGCCATGTGTCAGTGGGGCCCGCAAACAGTGCAAATAACCCATGGTAAGCGTATCTTATTTTGGCTTCACAAGAACTTGTTTTCCATAAAAAGTGGGTCCCTTAACCACTAAGAAACGCCTTACAAACCGCGCTAAAGATGCCCTAAGGAGCCCACAACCCTGTTTCTTTAGCTAATCAGTTTTTTTCATGAAAAAAATCACAAAACTCTTCTCTCTCCTTACTCTTTTTTTATGGACATCTCTCTCGTTCTCTATCTTCCTAAACTGATTTTTTATTATAAATTTAAATTCTAAAACTAAACCAAAGAAAGACTGTTTCCCAATTAGTTGCCTAATTCAAAAACCCTAATTAGGAGATCCTCCTATCCTCCTCCACCGATAGAGAGAAAAAGAGAGAGAAGAATGAATAACTTCGACGAAGAATCGGAATTCCGCGGCAATTCCAACGACTCGAGATGAGTCTCGCTTGAGTCGTCTCAGTACTAGAGTTTTGTAGACTCGTTATGTCATACGGCAAGAAGTAAAATTTGTTTTCATCATCTAGCAATCAACTGCATCACTGAAGATTTTCTGGAAGATGAAGCCAAAGAAGCATCTTCTTCTCCCTCTAATTCTAGTTCTTGGCAGTAACAAGCAATCGTATCAAAAGCATCTGGTTCATTTCTCCCTCTAATTCTAGTATGGTCTTCAAATATACTGCTCAGCGCCACATACTTGTCATCCACAATCCCCCGTCCTTGCCTTTGTCGAATGCATCCACGTACACACATCCCTTGTCCACAACTCGTCCATCCCCAACTTCCATGTCCACACCTCCCTTGTCCACACACTTAAACTAGAAACAACTTCAGTAGTCTATGTTTTGTTGTATCAAGAACTGTCCTAAATAATTATTTGTTGTTCTTCTTCTTTAAAGGAACTACATTAGTGTGTCTTTCTTTTCAATGTTATTGTTCTAAACGGTTAGTTATTTTACTAAATCATGGTCATCACCTATACGAACCAACATTCACTTTAACTTCCACATACACCCCATCCATAACTCATTTGTTGAAATAGCATTGTCCACAATATATATTATCAACGAATCTTTGTCCATTGTCCACATAACTTTATCCACATAATTCTGTTTGAAATTTTATAAAAGCTAAAAATATCAAAATAAATATACACATATAAACATCACAATCACAACCAAATGGAACTACAAGCAAACTCTTAACTAAAGATTTATCGGATCAACAAGCAAAGCAGTGAGATAATCCTTAAGTTTTCCTTCACGGTGATTGTAGACATCATCAGAGGTATAGAGAATATTCACCATGCGTCCAAAATTGACGACTTGCGTAAGGACGGGACGTGACACGTTGGTTGTCTTTAAGCACTCTTCGTTTACAATCTTATTGATATCTCCAATCATCTTATGAAACTCCCTAGTTGCCTCTTCTTTCGCCACTCCATGTTGTTTCATGTAATAGTTAAGTGCATTTGCAGTGTATCCTTTATTCATATCCTCCTGATCATGCCACAAGCCAATTAGGTTACAATTGATTAACCCTAAGCCTTTCTAATTATAATGTGTGTACCTCGTAATCGGTCATATCATCCAAGAGACGTGTCTTCCTGGCTAGATATCTGACAGACTTTGGTCTAGATAGTAGCCATTCAAAATCTTCCTTCTTACCCATCTCTCCAAGTCCCATAATAGAACATGCTATGGTTGCATACGAACCAACCTCAGCCCCACCAGCCTCTACATACTCATCAATGTTAGGGATTTGACCTGCTCTTACCCATTTGATAAGGTCAAGGTTTGTTCTCGCGATTATCTTCAGCTGCTTACACCGAAGTTTTAAACATCATATACACAACCTTGTTAACATCCAATGAATGTAAATTTGATCATTAATTACAATTAAAGTAACTAAGGTGATGTAATTAATTAATCACCTCTTCTTTCATCTTCTCCAACGCAAATGATCTTCCTTGTGACTTCAATATTTCTTCAAACTCTTTGAAAACATACATCACAAATTTGAAGGCAGTCTTCATGTGACCTTGAAGACTTTCCATGTACTCGGGATCCCATCTGTTCAAATAACAAATGCAAAAATGGTTGCCAGTTTTTTCTGATGAAACCAAAAAGATGTTACATGATGTGGTTTCGGGTCTGGGAGGATTAGGGCTTCGGTCCGAACCTCTTGGTAATTTAAAAAAAAAGAATTTTCCCTAGGTGAATGTATATATATACCTTTCTAGACAATCAACCAGGCTTTCAACTTCAGGAATTGAATCATAAGTATCACAAGCATCGTCTAAAAAGGTTAACAATAAGAAAAACTTGGCCGACATAACTCTCCCAAGTGAAAATTGTGGCTCAAATAACATCATCGATCCCACAAACCAACTCTCGAATGTTCTTTCTCTGAAGCCAGGTGGGAGGTTCTTTGTATGGTCTAGTTCCCTCCACCACCTGCAAAAGATTATACAAAAGAATAAAATAAATACATTTACTTACAAATAGTCCTAGCTAGCTCTAATTCATTCACATACATGGTGATAGTTTTTAATTCTTGAATGTAGTGAAGCTGCAAGAACTTGAAGTTGAGCTTGGCAAGCTTGAGTAGTGTCTCATCGTGGTCCTCTTCTTGTTCATAGAACGAAATATACTCTCTTGCAACCAGAACTTGGATTTTCTGGTGCTGAGGTATATAAAGAGCATTTTGTATATGCTTTAAAATATGTGGTGGTAACGCTTTGCTATCTGTTGCTAGTGACTCCAAATAGTCCAAAGTAAAGCTCAACGCTTCATCCAATATATCATCTGTTGTTGTCCTGAAGTGCACTGCTTCGTAGAAGCTTAGCATACCTTTGACATCTTCGAGTAAACTTTCTTTAAATTTACCATCGTTTCTTTTGAATCTATTGAAAACGTCTATATGGAAAGAAAAAAATATATATTATTCAGTATACTAAATTGCACATATGTAACTCATTTAAAATACCCTCTCTGTTTCGTAAATATGTTTGTTTTAGATTTTTTTATGAATATTAAAAAACAGATGAAATTTGAATTATCAATGTATAATTTTTAATTTGTAACTTAATCTTTTCCATAACTTTTAACCAATAAAATTTTAATATTTTTTAAAAAATTTACAATTTATCATTAATTATTGCATTGAAAATATAAAAAATAAAACTTTTTGAAACGCAATTATTTTCTAAAACTTGGATGTTTTAGGAACGGAGTGAGTATTACTTACCAGAAAACATATTATGGCCATACGTTCTAAAAACCCGAAACATGATGGAGACTGTGTACAGATCATTTTCATCTTTGATCAGTTCATCTATCTTCTCGAAAGCATGTTTCAGGGTCTCTACGATTTTCTTCTCAAAAATATAAGCGAGACCAAGACTGTCCACAGCATGAATCGAAAGAATGCTCCTCTTTATTGAGTTTTTGTCTCTGGAAGAAATCGTGAATATGTTTTTTCTTACTTTAGGTTTTAGTACTTCCATATCTCTTGTAAGCACATCAAAATCCTGAAAATTAATACAAGTCGAAGATATATCATTTTAAGGAATAAATACATGCATGTGTGTATGCTTTAATCGAGTATATATATATGAATATATAAATGGACTCACTGAATCAGCGATGGAGATATTGAGAAAGTGATCACCCCATTGAGAGGGTAGCAATTTTGAAAAATTTAAGTAGCTTTTCTGATCTCTCTTTACTACTTCCATTAATTAAGAGAAAGACAGAAAGTTCACGGTGGTGCAGAAGTTGTAAAAGAGCATGCATATATATATATAGGACGGCATGAGAGTTGATAGCAATCTATTTTATTAAAAGAATGTGAATTGATAGCAATCTATTTTATTAAAAGAATGTGAATTGATAGCAATCAATTTTATTAAAATTGAAGTTTAAAACAACAATTGTCTATTTTAATTAGTTTCTTACAGATTTCCATTCTTTTTAACTAATTATAACCATTTTATTTATTATTTTTTCTAAATAATTCAACTGTATCTAATCTATTAAAATTAAAGTACAAAAAAAATTCCATTTTTTCAAACTAATTATAATCATTTTTAAAAAAAAAAGAATTTGACAACATTTATTACAAAAGTACAAAACAAAACTTATATATATTTAAAGTACTTTATTACTTCTTTTACATTTATTTTTTACTTTTCTTAATTACTTCATTAATTCTCTTTATTATAATAATTTGTCAACATTTATTTTATATATTAATCATAATAACTAGACATGTTTAATTGAAATTACTTCCTTTTTGATAAGAATTCAAAACGATTAAGTTTTTTATTTGTTTACAAAATCAGTTAGGTATGGACGTTCAAGTATCTGTTCAGATACAAATCATTTTTTTTTGGATATAATTTTTTGGATTTTAAAATTAGGTTTTGTGCCAATAAAATTAGGTTACTGGTGGGTTTTGAGTTGGATCATCCCATATTAGCGTGGGTTAGATTTTGATGTATAAAAATCTAAAATTATTCAAATAATCAATATATTTAAAACAAGTTCGGATATTTTTACTAAAATAACCATATTATTTGATTCGTTCAGATAGTTTGAATTTAAACTAAATAATTTAAAATAACCAAAAATAACCATATTACTTGATTCGATTAGAGTTCGATTTTATGTATAAAAATTTAAAAATATTCAATTGTTGTATTTATCAGTGGGTGTATTTTTCTACCATAACAATATTAACTTTTTCTTTCTACATTTTAGGAAACAAGAAGAATAAAAATGCAACCAGACGAACATCTCAGTTTCTGCCAAAAGGAATAAAGTTAAAACCATATTTTTAATGTGATCCACTTTCTTGTGGTTAGTGACGTAGCAAAATAAGCTACCATCTCTGAAATCTTTGAAACATTTCATTTTTTCAAAGATCGTAATATTTTTCTCTTTGGAAAAGACCGTAGAAGGGAGTAAAGTCAGAGAACCGATGGCTATGATAAATCCACACGTTTGAAACGTCTCATTTCTTCTTCAATTTTGTACAACATTATATTTTATTCAGATTATTATTCTTTTGAATAACTGGAAAGATAGTACGTAGAAGGGAGTACGGTCAGAGAACCAATGACTATGATAATAAATCCACACTGTTGACACGTATGTCTTATTTCTTTCACAGCATTAGATTTTATTACTACTTTTTGGATAACTGGAAAGATAGTAGTGAATCGAAATCAAGAATAATTCTCAAAATTTAAGAAAAAAAATCAGATATTCTTATTATTTAAAACGTTTACAATGAAACTATGATTTAATTGTATCATAAAGATTCGAAAATTATAATCCTAACCCTTAAATTTTTTTTTCTAGGCAAAAACATGATTTTATATAAAAACAAAAAAATAATTTTAAATTTCTATTTATTTATGACATTGTGTTTTTTAAATGGAAGCGTGAATCCAAAACGTAATTGTAAGTTTCCAACGTAGTTTTAAATAAGATATTTTAGAAACGTTTGTAATCGAGATCCCGTAATCTTCCACGAGGTTATGACTCTTACTCCAATTCCAAAGCGGAAAGTGGACGTCCGATGAAGAGCAATATTTGTCGTCAGAAAGGAAAATTTTGTTTGCGCGGGCCAAGATCTGTAAGATAAATCTTTAGTGACTATGGATCAAGACATGAATATAACTCAATTCTCTCAAGTTTATCATATTGTACTTCTTTTTATACTGAATCAGAGTTTATAAATATAAATGGAAAGCTCCATGCAGAAACCCATGTCAGAATATAGTCTTGTAATAAATGCCAGCAACGCATTTAAATGACATTCCAAATTTTGACATGATCGATCATACGAAGAGAATATAACCAACAAACCTACACAATTTTTAAAACCAATAATATGTCAAACAATTTATTTTTATGTTGAAACATATCTTCGTGGCTCATCATGAGATGTTGTCGAATGCCCTCCGAACAAACCCATACTATATAAGGAAGTTTGTAGAAATCAAAACTAATACGAGCAAAACATACTATGGAGTGGAGTGGTGTTTTATGGAGGCTTTGGTGCTAAGTGGGTGCAATGGGTTATGAAATGCATTAATTCGGTTTCTTATCAGGTGCTAATAAACTGAGAAGCAAAGGGGAACATCATAACATCGCCAAAGTGACCAACTCTCACCATTTCTCTTCATCCTATGTATTGAGGTATTTATCTCCAACATTAAGCATGTTGATTGTGAAACCATAGCCAAAAGTTTTAAAAAGAGCATCCATGTCTTGGGTTATTTAGGATTCGTTTTACCTTGTAGAACCAATTGGAGAGTAATCGGTGGTGAGTGATTTTTTGTATAAATTCGTTGGTGATTTTCGATATTCATACATGGGAGTTGGGGACCAAAAAGTACTAACCTGATGTAACAATTTTAACACCATAAACGGGTGAAATCGAAACGTGTTTCTTGATTTTTGAGTTTGTTGGAATTGACCTAAGGTGGAATTAACAAGACACATTTCCTCAAGGTGTATATTTGAACGAATTCCTTATTGGCGATTGCTTGCCATTGATTTAAATCGAAAATGATAGTTTATGAACTAATGTTGGTATATAAGGAAAATATACTGTTTGGCCAAAAAATATTAAAATATAGTTTATAAACTATTATTTGTATAAATTATTAGTACAGAAGGAAGAATATAACTCAACAAAAGCCATGTCAATACAACATTCTCTGAATAAAGTCTTCATGGTATGAAATGTATTTGTCATTTAGGTTTCTTGATTTTGTCATGCCTTAAACCCAGGTTTGCCGCTACACTATCAAGCCTCTCCTTTGTACTAACCATTGCCTCTGATTTAGTAAGAGCTAATGCCTGTTCTTTTTGTCGCTTATTTTCTTTATTTTTGGTGAAATGATGTTGATTGGTGATGGAAACATTAAAAAGAAGTTGGATGAAAAGCACGAATATCTGGATATCTTTAAAACAAGATATAACAAAGATTTAAGCGAAGAAAAAAAGAATATAACAAAGCTTAGAATAATAAAACTCATGTTTGGAAATTATGATTTCCCTTATTTTCGTTTTTTATTAGTTATATTAGGAAAAGAACCCATGCGATATCGCACGGAAACTCATTTTGTAAAAAGAAAATATGTCACATTCGATATTGTAATAATATATGTTATTTATGTTGATATGGTTTTTTTATTTATAATTGTATCTTGAATTTTTTGAAGAGTTCTCACAAAACACCAACATTTATTATATTAACATAATAATTAAATAAATTAATTATACTGATAAATTATGGATTTATTTTTTAAAATTATTAATTGCTTTTATCGAATATTTAAATAATATATAGGATAACATTTTATTAAGATATAAACACTATAGAATTTTATCAGTTTTTTAATCAAAATTTCAAACTTAGGCTAAAATACAAAAATAAAAAATAGAACTTTCATGTTTATGTGTTTTTTCAAAAATCATTGAAAATCATTTAAGAGTAACTCTCTTTATTTTCTAGTCTATTTGTGATTTTTGGTAATGATTTATCAATTATCACAATTTCTTATGTAGATGACAAAAATTTCAGTGGTTAATAACCATAGATTGTAATGGCTAAAATCAAATATTGCAATATTTGATAACCAAACAATACAATGGTTAGTTAAGAGTTGTAATAATTAATACCAAAAGTTATAATGGTTTGTCACCAAATACAACAATCAACAACAATTACAATGATTCATCACCAAATATGGCTTTGGCTCTTCACTAATAATTATATTCACCAACAACAAACACATCTCATCTAAACAATGATGTCAATAAAAACTAAATCTAGTGGTGGAGTTTATTTTTAATCTTTTAATATAATAGCTAAGATTTTATTTAAAATTTTGAGTATGATATCATAGTTTCATAAGCAAAAAATGTGTTTATTCTTTGAAAGTTATATTTTTCAAAAACTTTACAATTATCTATGTCTTTGAATTTTACATAATAGAAAAGTTGTATATTTTTAAAAGTTTAACCATCAAACTCTTTCATAATATAAAATTTTCAGAAACTCATTCACAAAAAATCATGTTTATTTATCGAAGAGTTGTATCTTTTCAAAAAAGTAATCACTGATTTTTTTATTAAACCCTTTCATAATAAAAATTGTATATTCTCATAAGATTAGTTATTGAACCACAGAAGTACGACTAACCTAAGAGGTGTTAATATATTGTCACCAAAGAGGTGCAAACATATCACAACCAAATAAGTGGGAACGTATTGTCACGAAATGGGTGCGAACATGTTATCTCCAAAAGGGTGCGAACAAGTAATCACTGAAGAAGTGCAAACAAATCGTTAACCAAAAGGTTGCAAATGGATCATCACCTTAAAAAGTGCAAACATGTTGTGACCGAAGAGGTGTGAACATTTGGTGACCAAAGAGGTGCGAACATTTCGTGGTTGAAGAGGTGCGAACATTTGGTGACCAAAGAGGTGCGAACATTTCGTGGTTGAAGAGGTGCAAACATTTCGTGTCCGAAGGGGTGCGAACATTTCGTGTCCAAAGAGGTGCGAACATTTCATGTCCGAAGGGGTGCGAACATTTTGTGTATGAAGGGATCCGTATCCGAAGGGATGCGAACGTTTCGTGTCCGAAGGGGTACGAACGTGCCGTTTCCGAAGGAGGCGAAAGTGTCGTATCCAAAGAGGTGTGAATATGTTGTGAATAAAGAAATACAAATGTATTATCACCAAAAGGGTGCAAATGTATTGTTAATAAATGGTGCAAAGGAAAGATCATAATAATTTATATAAATAGTCATGAATTTTAAGATTTATAATAATTATTTAAAATAGTATTTTTTACAATTTAATTTGAATATACACATGATTATCAAAAGACACTTTATTGCAAACATAACTTTTAAAATTAATATATATTATGACACTTTGGGTATTTTAACAACGTTTTAAGAACTTTTTTTAAATGAGAAAACACAATCTTTGATTTTAGAATTAAAAAGTCACAAAACTAAAAAATACATATATTATTTTCATGCATTACTAAAATAGTAGCCACCAACATATAATACCAAATAGATACACGACACCGCATAATTTATTAGCATAAAAGGATAATTACTCAATTGATAAAAGTATACAATTGTTTTGATAATAGAAATTAGAATGGAGGTAAACGAAATTTAAATTTCTTTAAAAAAATATTAAAATTCTAGACTCAATATAATATGTTTACCATAAACAGGCAACGATGAGGAGCTCCCAACATAAGTAAATATATAATTTATATTCATACATAATTAGAATACTGACATGCAAAATAAGATTTTTTAAAAAGAACAAAATTATATTTTTCTTTGAGGAAATAGTGGAATAATGGATCTTTGATCTTGCAGATATGTATTAGAAACTTTTGGTACTTTGAAAGGCAAATCTGGAAACTGAATATAAATTATCAATTTCGTTGATTAAACTCTTGCAAGTGTAAATTACATTAACTGAACGTTTACCTATTTAATTAAAAATACGAGATGTACTGGTTCAGGATGTAGAAAAAAGAATGAATTTTTAATGAAAATTTTATACAACACACTATATATAGAGGATGAAAAGACGTAAGCGATAGATACGACTTTTCGTATTAATGTTCATAACCATTAGATGCAGCTTTTCATGATGAATATAACCTATATGAAAGGGTGTGTCTTTCCATTTGTTTTAAGGAGATTGTTAACATACATAAAAAGGTGTTTTCATACAGATGTATCTTTTCATATTAAAATTTATATTAAATTTTAAGAAACTGTATAAAAATATATTTTTATCAAATTATTTCATAAAATATTAATAGTGATTGTTTGTCTAAAAATGTATTTTTCATTTTAAAATTTGCATAAACTTTTAAAAGAGTCACAACATTTTCTAATAGTTGCTAGTTGAAGGAACATATAAATATATCAAATAAATTTCATCTCTTATATAAATATAAATATTATATAAACACACATCATTTTGTAGTTTGATAATTTCTTAAAATTAATACTATTTTATAATGAAAAGATACAATTTTTGATATCAAAATGAAAAGACACAAATTTAAAAATACACATCATTTCATAATTTGACAATTTTTAAAATATTGATAAAAAATTCTAAATGAAAAGACACAACCTTTAGAATTAACTGGGATTGCTATTATTAATTAATTAATTAATAGTGACTGTTTGTCTAAAAATGTTTTTTTCATTTTAAAATTTGCATAAACTTTTAAAAGAGTCACAACATTTTCTAATAGTTGCTAGTTGAAGGAACACATAAATATATCAAATAAATTTCATCTCTTATATAAATATAAATATTATATAAACACACATCATTTTGTAGTTTGATAATTTCTTAAAATTAACACTATTTTTATAATGAAAAGATACAATTTTTGATATCAAAATGAAAAGACACAAATTTAAAAATACACATCATTTCATAATTTGACAATTTTTAAAATATTAATAAAAAAATCTAAATGAAAAGACACAACCTTTAGAATTAATTGGGATTGCTATTATTAATAGATAAAAACAATAAACAAATGACTGAGTTAATTAAAGGATACAAGCATAAGAGAAACAGAGCCTAAGCTCGTGTATCGTTTTATGTTAAAATAAAAGTTTGATCAACCCGATTTCACTTCGCAACGCAAGAAACGGTAAGAACTGGGAACCGTAAGTACGACACTAGCCCACTCAACATGTCCCCAGACGACTTCACCCCGGTCACGTCTTTCAAGCGCAATAACCGAACACCAAATGTTCTTGTTTTGACAAGGACCAGGCCTGTCCCATAAGATCAAGAGTTTCCCACAGTAGTTAGCTAATGCAATAATATCACCACGACGATGCCTATTAAATACCTCCAAACCATGGACAACTTTCCACTTGTTATGCTTTGTGTCACTCCAAAAGCAACCAAAACGATCACATGAGTACAAAACATTCTCTATCACACACGTCCGTTCAACCACGGGTGGATATTTTGTAACGCCCCATCTACCTTCTTCTGGATCATAATAAAAAACATTCTTCTCGCTGCTGCTGCTCTCAACGTAAACCTTTCCTTTAGCCATTTTCAATGTATTAATTAAAGAGAAGCGGAGCTCAGGGCCAGGATCAGGTAAAGATTCCCAAACTTGAGTCCTTGTGTCAAAAACCTCACCCCAACTCGTGGATTCATTTGCGCTGCAACCACCCATGATGTATATTTTCCCGTCCAGGATGCCGATAACTGCGTTATTATTTCGAGCCACCTTCATGCTAGGGGCTCTAAAGACTACGTTACTCCCCTTATTACGGAAATATATGGGAGGGAACGTGGGAGCAATTTTTTGTTGAATAAATTTGGAACCAACCAAACCGATATCTTTTGTTGGTATTCCTACCAACAAAGTAGTAGGACTAGACTTGTTACAATCCTCCTCCATGTCATTCGTTAGAATTTGATCAGGTTTTATCCAGAGGGTAAACCAAGAGGGAATACGATGACCAGGCAAGTGTAAGCAGACGTAAAACAAGTGTTCGGTGGTTTTGAGGTGAAATCTCTCCATCGTGAGCTCATCGGACATAATGAGAGTGCGGAAGGTCTTGGAGACAAGGGAGAGTTTCGGGTGGTACGATCTCGATATGCGGGCTAAGCAGTTCAGAACAACTTCATCTGGAAGTGACAAAAACGACGGTGGTGGTTCGACCATATCGGTGGTGGTCGGAGCAAAAGTAGAGTAGGTTTCCATAATTAGGGTGAAAAACGTTAGAAAATAGTGATGTAAATATCCTTTTGCATTCTTAAGAGCATACCAGGCTCGACACAGGAGTTTTGTTTGCGGCCGTGCTTCTTCTCGTTCCATCTTCATGGTGAGGAGAACGCGATTAGGTCTTTTTTATGAAATCAGCGCACATATATATATATGCACCTTGTAACATTTATTTGCAAAATAAACCCCTTGAGTTTATAAGCAATATTTACTCGACCCTCTGGAAAAATAATAATTAATTAAAACCCCAATTCAATAGAACTGAGAATCCATTCGGATTTGAGAATGTACAAGTATCTAATCAGCTTGTTAATTTGATGAGGCAATGAGTTTCTAAATAGTTGAAGGGAGAATTGGCAAAACAAAAGAAATTCAACTTTCAATTGTCTCATTGGGACTTTTTGATTTTTTATACTTTTTGACTATATTGAACATATCTTACTCTTTATAAATGGCAAAATTTAGAAATATTTAAAATTAAAAAAAATATTAAAAAATTGTTAGAAACATAAATGAGAGTATTTGTATGATTTTCTTTTCAAAAATAAATATTGAAATCATATTTAAAATAATTTATTGCGTTGGTTTAGAATACTCATTATCATTGTATATAACTAGTTTAGAAAACCGAAATAATGTGTTTTATTACATCTTCAATGAGTGAAATACATAATCAATATTTTCTTATATATTCATATTTGTTGTGGTTTCTCAGTTCGAGTGATCGTTGGGATGCGACCAATATTACATGCTATGGTTTCGGATCTGTGGAGATTAGTGATTCGACCCGAACCTCCTGATAATTCGATCTATAATTCTTGTCTATAAGTCTATATCATGATCAGTACTTGTCAGTATACATATGACTTGAATATGTGCTATAACTTGAATTATATGGTCTACCTAGTTTTGTTAACCTCCTCTAACTATGTGACATGATGATATGCCTAAGGGCATCATTAACCCTAAGAAACCCCCATGGGTTTCTTAGTTTTTTTTTTTTTTTTAAAGTTAACCAATCGCGAGTTGACACGTGTCAGTGGGACCCGTGAACAGTGTAAGAAACTCTTAAAAACCGGTTCTTAACTTATAGTTTTTGTAACCGATCCTTACACTGTTCATGGGTCATACGCCTTAAGAAACCCCCTTAAGGACTCCGGATAATGATGCTCTAAGGAAGAATAATTTTCACCCAATATTCAATGTTCAACGTTACCTAGATTACACATTTTACTTTTGAGTTATTATACTTTTTGTATTATGAAAATATGTTTTCTTATAACTGCATCCATATATTTCCTAAATCTATCCTAACTCTTATCAAAATATCAACTATAATTCTAATACTCTAGACTGAGCCAAAATTTTCCGTAACCGCATCCAAAAACTCTAATTCTAATACACTAGAATTATGTATACGAAAAGAGCATGTATTACATTTTTCCATAACCGCATCCAAAATTTACATGGCTGTATAAAAAAGAACTAATTCTAATACTTTAAACTCAAACTTAAACCCTACACACAAAACCATGAATACAATTTGGACAAACTTAAAATCTAATTTTAAACTTAAACTCAAATATAGTATATTAAAAATAAAAAGGGAAAATCTCTTAAATAAATATTTTTGAAATTTTTTGTTACAAAATAGATTTCAAAAAATGATTAAAATAAATCTTTTTATTTTTAAACATTCATATTTTTATTTTATTTTTAATTGTAAGTTTTATCTCCAAAACTCTACATCATAACTCTAAACCCTAAGTCAAGATTAGTTAACCCAAATGGTATAAATGTATATTTATAACATTTAATAAAATCTATTTTTGTTATTTTTTTCTTTCTCAAAAGCTATTTTGTTGACAAAAACCCTTTTTAGGTCCATCTTAGGGTTTTACTCAATAAAAAACTATGTCAATATATGTAATATTTATGGATTTAAATGGGTATCCCCAATAGACATTAAAATTAAGTGGATATAAATGGGTTCAACACCTAAATAGGATTAAATGAGACGGGTTTATCAATTTTAACAAATATACCAGTTGAGTTTTGACCTTGAATGACTAAAACATAATTTAGTATCTAAAATAAAAATTTGGTTTTAATATATTGACCTTTGGGTTACTAATATAAATTTCCACTGAGGTGATAGTAATAAGTCTGATATCTATATTATTAAAACAGAAGTACAAAAGTGAGAATGCCTTAAATTTCTCGAGTTATTACAGGAAAGATTTAAATGAAGCTATTAATTAGGAATGTTGTCTTATCCGATTAATAAATTATACTTAATTAAATGTTGTCTTTTCCTTAAATATTAATTCACTAAATATACAATAAATGTTGCAAAAAATTCGGATTTAATTTGTTTTCTTTGCTAATTAATAGTATTTGGAAACAAGGAAAATAATAGATTGCCTTGGTTATCTGTTTTATTTTCGAATTATCTGAATTGCCATTAAACCGATCTAACATGGATCACGAGTCAAACCAAACCAATCCGAAAATATATCTAAATTTTTGGGATTTTTTTTGTTTCCTAAAAACAAGTGATTATTCCTTTGAAATCAAATCAAACTCAAATTAATAAAATATCGAATTAATAAAATATGAAAATCAAGCAATTTTTGTTTTGTATTTCCTAAAATCAAGCGATTCTTTTTTTTCAAACCAAACCGAGGTCAACTATAATATTATGGAAATCCTATTCAAACTTGATTCTCATAATATACTACATTCCAAATTAAATTTAGACTTTTATATATCTAAATATTATCAATAATATTATAAAGAATATATACTCAATTCATTTGTAACCTCTCCATCAGGCAAAATCTTATACAATTTGACCTAACTAAAAAACGAGATTTAAGCTAACTATATAATACCCTAACATAATATTTGGTTTTACATCAACCGAGGTTTAACCAACTATATATAATATTCACACCTTGACTAAATCATTATTATAATGCCATATAGTTTTTCAAACTATATTAGTGATTAGTGATTTTCTTATATATAATTCGTAGGAATACAAATTAGATTACAAAACAGTTATATACATGATGGATTGATGGTGAGGAGTTTATTATCTTACCAAATATTGATGTTAGCAATATTGCATAAAGATTTTAAGTATACTCATCGAATATTCTTATTCTTATCTTTATTAACTATTTTGGTCAAGAACTAAAATATAGAAATATCTAATTTAAATATATATAATACACGATTTTCAAAATATTTAGTAATAATTTTGTTTATCTAGAATATTCCAAAGAATGCTTAATCAACACACTTTTACACTTTTGTTTTCTATATAACTCTCCATCTTCATTTCTCAAAAACAAACTCAAAAACCTCTCATCTTTTCCATAATCTCTCTCTAAGATCAAAGTATGTTGTTTATTTTTTTTTCTCATTTTTAAACCGAAAGGTTCATATCAAATTACCTATGAACCTAATAGTTTAGTCTAGATATATTAGTCTATATATATAATATATAAATAAAACATCCGGGTAGGTTCATATGAACCTAAAAGTATTCAGATAACCTATATGTTTAAAAATATCATTAAACAAAATATTAAAACAAAAGTCAAAATTTATTTTATAAATTTCATGTGCTAAGTTTTAATAAGATATATGAATAATATAGAAATAACATTACACTTTTGTTATAAATATTCAAACTAATTCTTTTATTAACTGACAAAAACTCATATGTAAACAAATGACAATATTTTTATCGGGATATAAATTTTATTATACAATTGACGTTTACAAATGAATAACCATATTACGTTCATTGACTTTATATTTATTTCTAATTAGTCAAGATATATAGTATATTTTTTTATATATAGTATATCATCATGTAAAAACATATAAATATATCACGAAACAAGATTTAAATTAACACCCGCTCGGTGAGCGGGTCCAGCTCTAGTTATTTCATTATTATAGGTAACCAGCTTTGGTATATGTAAAAACTCAATAAGCGTGACAAGAACTCTCACATATGTATCAAGAATGAAGATAGCTCAATATACAAAAGAATATAGTACTATGTGATATACGTGGCTATATCCAAGCAATTAGATGTCCGGCTTCGGGCACATGACCGATCAGTAGAACACTCCACACCCTTTGTCATATGTACAATGCAACTCTTCTTAGACTATGGCTCCTTTGCAAAGAGGACAATCCCTGCACATTCATTAGACAACAAGAAAAACCAATTCTTTAGACAAAAAGAAAAGTTTATATGTTTTCATTTACCCTGTGAAAAAAAGAAAAGCAGAGATAGTTTTACTTACCCATGTTCAGAAACGAGCCAATGGTCAACACATGCAGGATGAAAGTAGTGGCCACAAGGGAGGACTCTAGCATCATCTCCGGCTTGGTAAGTCTCGTGGCAGATGCTACAGCTAAAAAAAAAGCAGCAACAAGAAAAAAGTAGTTACAAAATCTATATACTAAATAAGAGGTGGAGCAGAAGGGAACAAGAAAATAACTTTACATCTCACTGGTTTCTGCCATTGTAGAGAGCGGTAGATCCTGAAGATTGTGTGCAGGAAGTGGAGGAGGGCGTCTCGAAGCATTCTCAGCGTCACCAACCTCAAGCTCCAAGCCGGCCCAAAACTCGAACTCCACCTCCACCTCGACCTCGGCCTCAACCTGCACCTCGACCTCGTATTCCACTTCCTGAGGAAGCTCAAAAATCCTCCAGGGGTCCTCTCTCACATGGTACCCTTGCATACTTAGGATGATACCAAGAATTGCTTCAACAACTGCTACAAAGAGCTTGAAGGCTACAAAGAAGGTGACCAAGTAAACTAGTCTCGCAAGCTCGCAGAGTAGAAAGAAGAGAATGTTAACTATCTGCAGTACAAAAGAGTTGGTTCCTCTGTGAATATATTTCAACAAATTAGAGAAATAGAACACAGAGAGAGAGAGAGAGAGAGAGAGAGAGAGAGAGAGAGAGAGAGAGAGAGAGAGAGATTCCTAATATTACCCAAAACAGCAAAGACTCAAGATCCTCCACTTCCACTTCTAGCCCTAGCACGTCTAGCCACAATCGAAGATGCAGAAGAAATGCTTCAAGAATCTCTCTCAGTATAATAAAGAGGAGAATGAGTATCTGCAGCACAAATCACTGTAATTCAGGAAACCAGAAACAGAAACGATGATTAATTGTAATCATCATTTCCCTTAAACAAGAAGAAACCAAATCTCGTTCCAAAATCAAAACCCTAAGTTCGCCGGATCCGAATCTCTGTTTCCATCTTTGTCCGAAACGAATCATCGTTTCCATAAACGTCGGCGCAATCACATTAAATATCAAGACCCTAAGTTCTTGCCGGATCTTAATCTCTTTTTTGCTATCCTAATCCGACACGGATTCCATAAACGTTGCAACAACCACTCGCGAAACTAATTGCTACTCTTACCAAACAGAACAGTGAAATAAATACAGAGACAGAGACAGAGACAGAGAGAGAGTTTAATTACACCAAGCTCCAGCATCTTCGATTCTGAGAAATTTACTCTTCTTTCCTTTTGCAGAGAGCTTCCTCTGGCGAGGATGAAGATGAAGTGTTGAGCGGGAAATGTCGTTACTCTCTCTCTCTCTCCGTATATAAACACTAGACTCTTTAAAACGCTGTCGTTCTCTCAACATAACAAAACGCTGTCGTTCTCTCAACATAACAAAACGCTGTCGTTTTGTCTCTTCTGATTTCTGTTTTGATGTTTTTTCATGAATTTTTTACATGTAGAGACACATTTTGTCTTTCTATCTACATGTAGAGGCACATTCTACTTGAGACCCACTTTATTCATGTGTTTTGTCTCTTATGCCCTTATTCCTACTTTTATGTCTCTCAACTAAATCTAAACGTGACTAAATTTATCTCTCTCAACTTAGATTTACTTTCCTAATTCAAGCTTAATTCCACCAAAAGCACAATGTTTCAAAAACCTAATTCATAATTCTCAACTTGGCGAGGAACACCGTCATCAACATCGCAGCTGTAATGGCGCTGAAGAGAAACAATACCGGGAGATGAATCGAGAAGCAACACGGCTCAGACCTCCGTCATCGACGCCGCAGCTTCAATGGTGAGTGTCTTGGGAGGGGGAAGGGAATCTGGAGGAGAGGGAGGTCTGGTTGAGACAACGACGACGAGCAGGCCCGAGCTCTGGTGTGGAGAGGACACGCAACGGTGAGCTTCCGTGATGTGGAAGAGGAAGACGGTGCCGTTTGTTTAGTTAAGGTTAGATGTATTAATTAGGTTTAGTTGAAGTTTGATTAATAAACCGACATGGAAGAATATGTTTCTGGTTTTGATGTTTGGGTGATTAAATTCCTTTGCTTTGTGCGTGGATTGAATTAAGAACAGATGTGTTGTTTTTGTTTTTGTGTTTGAAATAGGTTTATGCTCATTACAGTTTTGGAACACTGTGCACAAGCACCATCCACGTCGTCTCCTGGATCGAAGCTCCAAGCCACCGGCAACACCATCCACGTCGTCTCTTGAATCGAAGTTCCAAGCCACCGACAACACCATCCACGTCTTCTCATTTTTCATCGTTCTCTGCTCTCACCGCTGCGTTGTGGTTACTGTGCTCAAGATCGTGGTAGCCTTCTTGAACCTCAACCACACGTCTACATGAGCTTCAGTTTATGTCTATGGCAATTTGTTCATAGAAAGTGATGTTCTGCGTTTTATCACATGCCAATTAACCTAAGTGCACGCTACCACAATCGAATGGTATATCGATGCAGCACTTTAGGATCGAATCCACAGAGAACTAATGATCTATAACACTAAGAATACACAAATTTTCCTAATCTAAGCAAATAAGGGAAGATGTGTGATTTGTAACTAGCTAAACTCCTAGAATTATGAACAAAGTGATCTCAAATCCTAACAAGAAACAAGCGCAAGAATCAAGCTTTCAATCAATAGCTAAGGATAGATCCATGGGCAAGATCATCGATGTCGGGTGATTAAGATTCAATCTAGGATGATCAAACAAAACAATCAACAAGTCTATAGGTCTAGAACTCTTTCAAATAGACTAATCCACTTCCGTGACAATAATCCCTATGCTAATCATGAATTAGACATCAACTCCCGTTGGCCTTACCCAATCAAGCATGCATAAAACACAAGTCTACTAACCACTAAACATCTTGACAACAACTCCCGTTGGCCAAGCATGTATAGGACAATACTAGGTTGTTCAAGCATTTCATCGAACACCTTCCGGGCGTGAAACTACTTATGATCTAGATTAGATTTCCCAATCTTAACCTAGCATTAAAATCACCTAATAAGCCATAGAACAAAGTTAATCAAGCAAGAATCATCCTAAACATCCTCCTAATCACCCTAATCTACTTAACCCATAAATCTAAGAATGTCTACTCAATGAACTCCATGATAAACCTTAAATCTATGGGAGATTCAAGGTTAATCATGTTATGAGAATGAGAAACAAGAATTAAGATGAAGAACTTCCTTAAAAATGATCAAAGATTCAAGCTTTTACAATATGAAACAAAGTCTTAGAGAGAAAATTGAGATCTTTTAGGGTTTTTTGGGGGCTAAAACTATATGTAAGAGGGTAAAAACTCGAGCTGGTTTGATTCCATAAACCAAGTCAAACCGGAATAAACCGGTTAACATCTTGATTTTGCGCTTTGTCTTCTTCATAGCGGCTTGCCTATACCGCTTCATCAAGCCGCTACAAGCTCGTAGCGGTGTGCTTTAACCGCTGTGTCATGCCGGTATCGAGCAGGGAGTTGGAGGTGCAGAGACAGCGGCCTTGCTATCCCGCTACGTCGAGCCGCCGCCAAGCTTCGTCTTCATCCGTGTCTTGCTCGGGTCTCACCTCCAAACAAGGCCAAGCTCGTGCTCATCACTCCAAGCCACCGCGCTCCCTCTTCGTCGGATCGAGCTTTGCCATCGTCAAGCTCCGGTCCAAGCCATCTCCATGGTGTCGGGTCTCCATCGTCTTCGCCTCGGCTCATCTCCAAATCAATGACGAGCTCGTGCATCTCCGAGTCATCTCCTCTGCCGCTGCTCAGCTCCACCGTGACCGTGCTCGCCGTCACGTCCATCGTTGACGGCGGAGGAAAGCTCGAGTTACAGTAATGGAGAATTTACTCCTTTTTGCATCTCAGGTCCCCATACTTTTGGATAAATATGAGTTAACCCCAAAACTATTGGATGTGCAGACACGTCCTCGCGTAATCAGACCAAAAGTTTCGATTGTGCAATTTAGCCCATGTGATCTTTCTGTATTTTCAGCATAGGTCCCTGCATTCTTGTTAACACCGTACTTGACCCCAAACTTCCATAAAATGCATTTTAACCCTTGATTTTGCCCCAAACTTCCAATTGTGCATTCCAAACCCTGTCAAATGCAATTATGTATGCAAATACAATATAAAGACCTAAATGCAACCTAAAATGATAATAATAAACTAAAATATGAATCTAAAAATCATCAAAATCAAGAGATATCAATTCCCCCAAACTTGCTCTTTACTTGTCCACAAGTAAACTTTCAAGAACAAGATGAGGAAATATTTTAAAATGAGAACTTAAACCTTAGAGTAACAACAAAAGCATTCAACTCAATATCCATCAAAGTAGTTTTAAAGTGCACCAATGATTTCTTCTTTAAAAGAGTTAGCCATACTCATCATTCATGCAATGCTTTAGAGCTAAACTTTCAATGTAATAGCAAGAAACCAATGTAACTCAACTCTTTAACATTCATTAAGTGTTTAGTGAACTCTCTCGATCAACTTAAATCACAAACCAAAGGGCTAGGTGCTAAAGAGGCTAAGATGACATTTAAAGTGGAGTTTGCTCAATTTCCTTAGGGTTTTTCACTCATGAAAAAGGGATGCATAAGCTATTGCAAAAGTAAGAAGAAGAAGAACAATTCATGCATACAAGTATTCACTTCCATGTTCTACCCTTCCCAAGTTATGTATCTACAATCCCAAACCAAAAATATCAAACCCAAAACACTTCTCTCACCCCCAAATTCACTCTTTTCACCATTTTACTACTTAGGAAGCTCTCTTTTCTTTTCATCCTCTCAATTCTTTTATTTTCTTTTTTAGAGGATGTCATTTTTTATCTCATGCTTCCTAAGTTTCTCTTTTATTTTACCCTTTTTTTTATTGGTTTTCTTTTCACTCTTTCATTGCTTTCACTCTCTTCTTTTCTTTCCTCTCATCACATAATCTCACTCCAAAACAATCCCATTAAACCCCCCCATCCTAACCAATAAAGGTAATTGGCATACGGAGGTTACTACTTGTCGTTCCTCTGTCATTCAAAATTTTGCACTAGAATACATCATCAACAAGAGGCCTCACTCATCAAACAATCAAGGGGCAAAGAAAAAGGGTTAGGGTTCAAGGTGAGGTACCATTCAGTGATGCAAATGGCCATTCAAGCTTGTAAGAAGGTCTAAAAGTGGATAAGCAAACTTGAATGTTCTGTTGTTACCAAGAGTGAGCAATTCAAGCTTCAAGAGAGAGTAATTAGATGTTCATTTAAGTTCAAGTTCATAGAGTTGAGCTACAAGGAAGACATGCATCTACAAATGAGTTCAACTTTCAAGCAATGAGATCCAAGCATGGTTCTTCCTTAACTTCATGTTCATATAAATGCAATAAACAACTCCAAAGATGGACATTCAATCAAACTCTTAAGTTGTTACTTACCAATAAAAGTTCATTAAGACTCTCAATGCATATGCAATGCAACCTAAATGCTTCTAGACTCAATCCTAAAGGTGATGCAACTAGATGCTTGTTTTTGTTGTTTTCGAAAATTTTCAAATTTTTAGGTTTTTTCTATGCAAATAAGTATGTACAATGCAATGCATGAGATGGATGACAAGTAAACAAAACAGAAAACAAGGTGAGATAGTAGACTCTCCCCCAAACTTAATTCACACAGTCTCTTGTGTGAAAATAAATTTGAAAGAGAGGTGAAAGGGAAAATAAAATATGATGAACTAAGTATTGACAAGGGTAGAATGCACTTACTTGGAGTTGTCCTTGATGAAAGAAGGGGGATGAGGAGGGAGAGAGCTTGCTGTGACCTTGGCCATTTTGTCTTCACCTCTTGGAAAGATTTAGAACTCCCCCAAACTTGTCCCTAAACTTATTCAAACACATTAAAACAAAATAAAATAGAAATAGAAATATATACAAAGGATAGACATGGGATTGCCTCCCAAGCGCGCTTGTTTTAAGTCTCTAGCTTGACTTTGTGTGCTTGCTAGTCATATGAATCAAAAGGTTGAGCCAATGCACCTTTGGTCCTTCTCCTGCAAACACAAGGAACAAAGCATGCAAAGAAGCACACTACTGTCCATAGGAAATAGACAGATTTTTCATCAAGGAGCATCACTAAAGATGTAGCATGGATTAACACATGCTCCTTGAGGTTCAGATGATCATGAGTGTCCACACAATACCTATCCACACATCACCTGTCTACGTATCTCATGTCCACGTATTACCCGTCCACACATGCATCACCCATTAAGGATAAAATTGTCCACAATCTGTATCTGACCCACAATAAAGTGTCTCACATGTAGAAAGTGCCTCTAAATGTAAAGGAAAGTCAAAAAGTGGCTTTGAGTGTAAACAACTCTTTTTTCATCTACTCTATAAGAGTCATTGTTGGACTATTTAGTTAGACTATTTAATTATTAACTTATCAAATTAACCTAAATATATTCACTATTTTTTTGGATCATTAGTTAACTATTAACACTATATTTTTGTGGCCCATGGAAATGCTTGATATATAGGATTTTTTTTTTAACGTAATAAGCCTATTGTTCTACTGTCAAAACTGATTTTGATTGATTATATAACTGGTTTCATATATACTTCAAAAATAGTAACTAACAATATATTATTTTATATGCTCTTTAAAAAATGTTCTTCATGTTGGTTGAACAAAAAATATGTTCTTCGTGTTGTATATGCTCTTTGTGTTTAATATTAATTTTTAAATTAGCCTAATTAAGAATGCTTGTTTGCTTGATTTCTCTATTTCTTTTATTGCACAAAACTATAATGTAAGAGGCAACCTCCTTGTCAAAAGAGCCCCATCACAGAACTCTATTTTCTTCTTCCATATAAACTCTTTGATTCCAGTATGGTTAGCTTCAAAAACTAACTTTTTTTACTTGCCTTAATAAATCATGAAATTTGTCGTTGTGTTACATATAATCATAAGTGCGAAAGCGTAAACGTATGGAACACATAAGTAAGACTTTTGAAAAAATTAGGAAGCAAATACATTTTGAAAGCGCATAAACATATTATATATAGATATACATATTACAATTTAAGAAAAAAATATAAAATTTATGTCTAAAATTATATGATTCAAATTAAAAATACACATTTATTCATTTATAATAATTTTAAATGATATTATATCAAAACTGTGAAAATACACATAAACTAAGTTTATAAGAAACTATTATATTAATTATTTTTAATATTTCATAAATTACTGACGTAATATACTTGAATGTTTATGCTATATCTCTAATAAGAACCTCAATACACAAAAATAATGTATAGTATTAGTTTAATACTTATATATTATCATTCATTATGTTTCATCATTACTATTAAATTTTAGATTTTAAATAACAACAAAAACATGGTTTTATATTTATATTTGTTTGCGACATTGTTTTTTTTTTAAATGGAAAAGTGACTCCAAAACAGAATCGTAAGCTTCCAACGTGGGTTTAAATAGAATATTTTAAAAACATTTTGGAATCAAGATTTCGCAAGCTTCCACAAGGTTCTGACTATTATTCCGGTTCCGAAACAGGAAGCGAACGTCCAATGAAGCTTCTGTGCAACTTTTTGATGAAAATGTCTGTTTGAGCGGGCCAAGATTTGTAAGATAAATCTTTAGTGACTATGGCTCAAGACATGAAGATAACTCAATTCTCTCAAGTTTATCATATTGTACTTCTTTTTATACTCAATCAGAGTTTATAAATATAAATGGAAAACTCCATGCGGACACTCATGTCAGAATCTAGTCTTGTATTAAAAGCCAGCAACGCATTTAAATGACATTCCAAATTTTGACATGATCGATCATACGAAGACAATATAACCAACAAACCTACATATCTTTTTTTAAAAAATATTCGGTGTATCATGGCCTCCATTGAAATGGGTCTAGACTAGCGGCGAGTATCTGTAACAACTTACATTATCGGCCGGATTACGCTTCGGTCACCGGAAAACCTACACAATTTTTAAAACCAATAATATGTCAAACAATTTATTTTATGTTGAAACATATCTTCGTGGCTCATCATGAGATGTTGTCCAATGCCCTCCGAACAAACCCTGACTATATAAGGAAGTTTGTAGAAATCAAAGCTAATATGAGCAAAACATAATATGGAGTGGAGTGGTGTTTTATGGAGGCTTTAGTGCTAAGTGGGTGCAATGTATTATGAAATGCATTAGTTCGGTTTCTTATCAGATGCTAATAAACTGAGAAGCAAAGGGGAACATCATAACATCGCCAAAGTGACCAACTCTCACCATTTCTCTTCATCCTATGTGTTAAGATATTTATCTCCAACATTAAACATGTTGATTCTGAAACTATAGCCAAAAGTTTAAAGAAGAGCATCCATGTCTTGGGTTATTTTGAATTTTTTTTACCTTGTAGAACCAATTGGATTGTATAAATTCGTCGGAGGTGATTTCCGATATTCACATTAGGAATTGGGGACCAAAAAGTACTAACCGGATGTAACAATTTGAATACCATAAAAACAGGTGAAATCGAACCGTGTTTCTTGATTCGTGAGTTTCTTGGAATTGACCTAAGGTGAAATTGACAAGACTCATTTCCTCAACGGTGTAAATATGAATGAATTCCATATTGGTGATTGCTTGCCAATGATTTAAATCGAACATAATAGTTTATGAACTAATGTTTGCATATAAGGAAAATATACTCTTTGACCAAAAAATATTAAAATATAGTTTATAGACTATTATTTGTATTAATAATTAGTATAGAAGGAAGTCTTCATGGTATGAAATGTATTTGTCATTTAGGTTTCTGGATTTTGTCCTGCCTTGAACCCAGGTATGCCGCTACACTATCAAGCCTCTCCTTTGTACTAACCATTGCCTCAGATGTAGTAAGAGCTAAGGCCTGTTCTTTTTGTCGTTTATTTTATTTATTTTTGGTGAATTGATGTTGATTGGTGATGAAAACATAAAAAGAAGTTGGATAAAAAGCACGAATGATCTTGATATCTTTAAAACAAGATATATAGAAGATTTAAGCGAAGAAAAAAAAGAATATAACAAAGCTTATGATCGATTAGAATAATAAAACTCATGTTTGGAAATAATGATCGCCCTTATTTTCGAATTTTATTAGTTATATAGAAACAAGTAACAAATGACTGAGTTAATTAAAGGATACAAGCATAAGAGAAACAGAGCGTAACGCTCGTGTATGGTTTTATGTTAAAATAAAAGTTCGATCAACCCGATTTCACTTCGCAACGCAAGAAACGGTAAGAGCTGGGAACCGTAAGTACGACACTAGCCCACTCAACATGTCCCCAGACGACTTCACCCCGGTCACGTCTTTCAAGCGCAATAACCGAACACCAAATGTTCTTGTTTTGACAAGGACCAGGCCTGTCCCATAAGATCAAGAGTTTCCCACAGTAGTTAGCTAATGCAATAATATCACCACGACGATGCCTATTAAATACCTCCAAACCATGGACAACTTTCCACTTGTTATGCTTTGTGTCACTCCAAAAGCAACCAAAACGATCACATGAGTACAAAACATTCTCTATCACACACGTCCGTTCAACCACGGGTGGATATTTTGTAACGCCCCATCTACCTTCTTCTGGATCATAATAAAAAACATTCTTCTCGCTGCTGCTGCTCTCAACGTAAACCTTTCCTTTAGCCATTTTCAATGTATTAATTAAAGAGAAGCGGAGCTCAGGGCCAGGATCAGGTAAAGATTCCCAAACTTGAGTCCTTGTGTCAAAAACCTCACCCCAACTCGTGGATTCATTTGCGCTGCAACCACCCATGATGTATATTTTCCCGTCGAGGATGCCGATAACTGCGTTATTATTTCGAGCCACCTTCATGCTAGGGGCTCTAAAGACTACGTTACTCCCCTTATTACGGAAATATATGGGAGGGAACGTGGGAGAAATTTTTTGTTGAATAGATTTGGAACCAACCAAACCGATATCTTTTGTTGGTATTCCTACCAACAAAGTAGTAGGACTAGACTTGTTACAATCCTCCTCCATGTCGTTCGTTAGGATTTGATCAGGTTTTATCCAGAGGCTAAACCAAGAGGGAATACGATGACCAGGCAAGTGTAAGCAGACGTAAAACAAGGGTTCGGTGGTTTTGAGGTGAAATCTCTCCATCGTGAGCTCATCGGACATAATGAGAGTGCGGAAGGTCTTGGAGACAAGGGAGAGTTTCGGGTGGTACGATCTCGATATGCGGGCTAAACAGTTCAGAACAACTTCATCTGGAAGTGACAAAAACGATGGTGGTTCGACCATAGCGGTGGTGGTCGGAGCAAAAGTAGAGAACGTTTCCAATATTAGGGTGAAAAAAGTTAGAAAATAGTGATGTAAATATCCTTTTGCATTCTTAAGAGCATACCAGGCTCGACAGAGGAGTTTTGTTTGCGGCCGTGCTTCTTCTCGTTCCATCTTCATGGTGAGGAAAACGCGATTAGGTCTTTTTATGAAATCAGCACACACATATATATATATATATATATATACACCTTGTAACATTTATTTGCAAAACTAACCCCTTGAGTTTATAAGCAATAGTTACTCGACCCTCTGGAAAAATAATAATTAATTACAACCCCAGTTCAAGAGAACTGAGAATCTACTCGGATTTGAGAATGTACAAGTATCTAATCAGCTTGTTAATTTGATGAGGCTATGAGTTTCTAAATATTTATAAGGGAAAATTGGCAAAACAAAACAAATCAACTTTCAATTATTTCACTAGAACTTTTTAATTTTTTTTACTTTTTGACTATATTGAACATGTTATACTCTTTATAAATGGCAAAAATAGTTTTAGAAATATTTAAATATATATATATATATATATATATATATATCTTTTTAGAAACATAAATAAGAGTATTTGTATGATTTGTTTTTCCAAAATAAATATTGAAATCTTATTTAAAATAAGTTATTGCGTTGGTTTAGAATACTCATTATAATTGTCTATAACTAATTTAGAAAAGGAAATCAATGTGTTTTATTACGATCTTCAATGAGTGGAATACATAATCAATAATTCCTTATATATCCTACTTGGTCTATAATTCTTTTTTAGTTCAAATTATAAAAAAAAAAAGTATAATTTAAGCAGACTAATATAGCTTCTAAGGTACAAACATAGATAGAGGAGAATATGTTGGAGTCCAGGCATCAGCCGGACCTTACAATTACATATCACCACAATAGATCCCATTTTCTAAATTTGCCAACTATAATTGCAACATTAGCGCCAGCCGCTAAATATTTTTAAAATTAAGTATGTGACTGGTTTTGAAAATTCAAACCTTAGAAGATAATATTACTCCATCAAACCAAAGAAGATAATAAATAACAAAAGAAAAGCATGTGTCGAATTGGATTTATGTAATCGATTCCGGTTTACTATTGTTAACGGAACTTGCTGACCAGCCAACGTAATAGGTTCTGGCACCAACGGCTAAAAATAGACAACGATGGAAAAATAGAAAAGGGCAGTTACGTCTTTAGATGAAAAGCTAAGGTGATCAGAAAATTATCCCTAGTATAATACGTAGAGAGCTTCTTAAAAATCAGAGAAACCAACAAAAAAAAATCAGCTGGAGAATTAAGAACAAGGAAGAAGAGCCTCCACAAATCTTCATCTCAAGTAAGTTTCATCATTAGTCCAAAAAAAAAAGTTTCATCATGAACAAAAATATACACAAATAAATAAACGTTTTCATATATATATATATATATATATATATATATATGAAATTATGCGGTTTTTCTTTTTTTCAATACTCGTTATTACGTTTGTTTGATATTTTTCTTGTGAATAATAGAACTAGGGAGCTAAATACGTAAACCATGTGTTAAAAGTTAAAACAAAGGGCAATATACATTGTTATATCCTATATGATGTATATCAGTATATACAATTACAAATATATTTAGAGGCGTATAAATGTACAAATTAGAAAGGTTTATGTATATGAATCAGATGATTTTGTCTCGTTCGAATAATCGTTCAGATTAAAAAAGACTTTTGTTTCCGTCATGTTCCTGTAATTTGTTTTTTTTTTTGTTGCAGGATTAATTTTAATCAGACAAAAAAAGATATGGGTTACTGGAAATCGAAGATTGTTCCAACGATGAAGAAATTGTTCGAGAGAAGCCCAACAAACAAGGATGTTGTTGTTGAGGCTAGCAAGACCCTAGCCTTTGATGATTCTAAGGTATTAAATTATAACTACATTACTAAACGTGTGTGATTATTCTGATTTCTAAATTTATTTGTGGTCTATTAATAGGAAGCAATCAACAAGGAGATTGAGGAGAAAAAGACAGAACTGGAACCCAAGGTCTTGGGTATCTATGAAGCCACGTCTGCTGAACTCAAGGTGCTTAATCAATGATACTAAAAAAAATCATTCTAAACACTAGCGATTAGGTTTGTGAACTCGGTTTAAATTTTATATTTGTAGGCTTTGGTAAGGGAGCCTAAAGAAGATGGTTTAACGAAACACTCTGCTGAAGTGCAAAAATTCCTCGAGGCACTTGTTGAAATTGGTAAGTACTTTTAAATTTAGGTAAAACCGGGTTAGCAACTAGTTTTCGATATAATATTATTTCATGGTTACTAGAGCGACTATCCGTTTTAGGATAAGTATTCAAATTATCTGAATTATCAAATTCGTCCCAGTTGTACTAACCATACGTTTAGAAAGTTCATTTATTCTCGTAGATGTTCCAATGACCTAATTATTAAAATACTTGAAACTAAAAAAAAAAATGAAAGTAACAGAGATGTCTATTTTCGAATTAAACCTGTTTTTTGAACATTATCTTGGTATACTTTGGATACTAGTTTTAGATGCATTTAGCTGATTATTGCATGTTATTACCCGATCCCATACCCAAAATGAACAATCCAAAAGATCATCATATCAAAGTAGATGAATACATTGTATATTAAAAAGGTTAGGATTTATAATAAAATATGAGTAAATAATCTTATAATGTGAATGTGAATTTAGGATTCCCTGGATCAAAGGATGCAAGTGAACTTTTATCTACTAGCTCCGGACCAGTGACATTCATATTTGAGAAAGTATGCATGTTTCTCCCGGTGGAGGAGAAGTCACGAGAGGTGGAAAATGTGGAAGAAGTGGCGAAAACCGAAGAACCGACCAAAGAAGAAGACACCAAACCGGCCAAGGAAGATGAAGCCGAGAAAGAGAAAGAAACAGTTGAAGAGAAGAAAGAAGAGGTTCTACTTGTTCCTGTCCTAGCGGATGCAGAGGAGAAGAAGCCAGCCGTGGAAGAGGAGAAGAAGGAGGCGGTGGAAGAGGTGAACAAAGAAGTTGTAACTGCGGCGCCTGAGGCTGAAACTCCGTCGACCACGGTCACAGAAGCTCCGGTGATTGAAACTCCGGCAAAGGCTCCCGAAACCCTGGCGGCTGAGCCAGGAAAGGTTTAAATATTCTTCATGGTACAGATCTTTGAAAAAACATTGCTTGTTTTATGTGGCTATTTATTTTGTTTTTTTAATTTATTTATTATCTATGTGGATATTATATGTATTAATTTGCTTGCTTGAGTTGTATATTTAAAGATCAAACTCTAATATTTCTACCAACTTTCATTATACTAATTCTAATCTTTAATCTAGTTTGTAAAACTAAACCTTGTGAAAACACAGTAATCTATTTGTTAAAGTTTAAAGGTTTTTACACAAATGTGAATTCTAGACAACACAATTTATTATATGATGTAAAGTTTTTCGAAGGTTTAAGGGTGAGCTTTCTTCATTGAATTATTATTTGTAGAGTTGTTCATTATTATCAGATATAATGATTGTAATTCACCAAGTATTAAAAAAAAAACTAAATCTCAATTTTACTTTTAAATTCTTGTTTTTAGTATTCAGTTCTATGGTTTATATATATTTTTAAACACGTGATGTGAGTAACTCTGAACATGTTTTAACAAATCGAGTGTCCAATGACACATTAAATTTAAACCAAAGTTCAACCATATACAAAGCTGAAAATTTGGCCATATCTCTGGATTAAGTTGACTAATTGAAATAGGTATGCGGCACATAAATACCCTTCTACATTTTATCCGGACTCAAAAATTCAAATCGGAACCGAATTGAAAACACATAACTTGAAACTGAACCGAAAAAAATTACAAGTATCTAATTGGGTAAAAAATATCCATCTACCTAAAAGAATCAGAACCAAAAAGAATTGATTCTAATACATCCAGATTCGAAAAGAACCAACTCAAATAGGTTCAACATGATAAAAGCTGATTTATATTCAACTAGAATACATGAATATCCAAGATTACGATTCCGTGTGTTCTATTTTATATATTTTAATTTATGATTTAGTTTTAATATCTTTTTATTTGTAATATTTATTATTAGTTTGTAGCATTTTCAAATAATATAAAATCTAAGTGTCAGACTGAAAGTTTAATACAATTATTAATAATGTGTATTTTGGCTATTTTTGACATTTTAGATAAATATTTGGCTAAATTTTGATGAAGTTTGGGTACTTTGAGTTTTCCCCGCTCTTAAATATCAAATCGATTTGGATCTGCACGGACCCAAATCGACTCGACTCGGACCCGAAAATGTATTATACTGATATTTTAATTATGGATCCAAATCAACTTTGACCCCCCAAAAAACCGACCAGAATCTGAATCAATATATATATATATATATATATATATATAGTTGGAACCAAATGTTTAGAACCCGAAAGACTTAGATCCGAATGTCTACAACCGACCTGAACCCAACCGAAAACTTGAATGTCCAGGCTTGACCACAAACTCTGTCAAACACTGTAAACTGAAAGCTTCTTCACTTAAACATACAAAATGATTTCCAAACATGTAGACCTCAACTCCAATGTCGGAATAACCACCCCCGTAACTGATGTGTCACTTCTTTTTATGCTACTACGTACATGTTATTAAATTCCCGCTACATCGTCTTACTTTTTATTTGTTTGTCGATGGGATGCAGTAGAACATCGTCTATAACTACGCATCTGCACATCCGGATCTCACTCAAGTAAGTACCCACACAAAACCGGGCTTCGTAGCCTGGTGGTAAAGGGCCTGCAGCTGTAGGTACCGCCACCCGACTTCGAACCCCGGCCACTGCAGTATTCACATACGGGCTGCAGCGTCCGAGACCAAGACCATTGCCTAGGTGTTGAGCCCTCTGAGCGTTAGCCCAAGGATTAATTTCCGCTGCGGGTGCTCGAATGGCCTTAGTCTCTAGTCTAGGTCACCCCCCCGAGGGTGGTGCTAGGACACTCGGTTATCAAAAAAAAAAAAAGTACCCACACAAGTTGTCACCGACGTAAGTGTGATTTTGGAGATAAAAGTTTTGCACGTGAAAAAGGGTCAAATTTAGCTTATTCCATAATGAGTTTCAGCAGATTTATACAGAGATCACAAGCAAAAAAAAAAAAGGGAAGCTGTTCTTCTTATTTCTTTTAAAATCATACATCATGCATAAAGCTGACTCAGATTCTTCGCAGTGAAGCCAACCTCTTTTCAAGCTCATCCACTTCACTTGATTCAGAGCTGCAAGTTTTAAATTTTATGCAAGAGTTTTCTTCACCAGTATTCACAATGACCAAACATGAGCTCAGACATTACCTGTTGGTAGTAGTTGCAGCGGAAGCAGGAGGAGCTGCGGTTTTTGTAGCGATCCGACCTTTTGGAGCTGAAGATAACTGTTCCCAACAAATGAAACAGAGACACAATTTTAGTTTTTTTGACTAAACATGAGACAAAAAAAAAAGACCCCCTTAGCAGAGAAACCTGACCTGAGATGCAACTCCAACACCAATCTCATCAAGAACTTGGTTAGTGAGGTCTTCTGTTTCTTCTTCAGCCTCATCTTTGTCAAGCGTTTCATCAATTGCCTCTGACATCATCTCTATCTGCAACACACAACAAAACAAACCAAAATCCTCTAAGTAACATTTGATTGCCTGAGAGAACGAATCTAAAGAGATGCATTGTTTTTTTACCGTCATGTCTAGCTGTGCTGACTGTATCTGGAAGTCCTTAATAACTTTGGCTTGTTTCGTTGGTTCCATTTGCTGAACATATAGAGTTTACCGTTATAAAGTACACAATACATCAGCTTAGTACCGAGCATTAAAACCAAACAAACATTACCTTGTTCATTGCAACCATAGCTTTGGTTGCACCTTTCATACCAGAAGAAATCGAAGTGCTGGCATACAGAGCCTAACCAAAGAAAAGTGACTATTATTACCGAACTATTAGTTTAGCTGATTTTGAATTTAGAGGAAGAAACCTAACCTGTGTGTGAGTTGTTACACCTCTAATCTGAGCACGGCTTCCCTGTAAGTTTGTAATCTGTTGCCTCAATCTAACAAGTTGACGTGCTAAAATCTTTGTCGCCGCCTATGAAACATGTTTTAATGAAGAACTAACAATAAAGAAACAAAACTTAGAAGAGAAGGACATAAGCTAGTAAAGAGCCAAATCTACTTGCCTCGTTTCCAGTTTTAGCTGTTTTCTTGATTTCTGCAACTAGTCTCTTCTCCTGATTGGGACTTGACAATGTCAATAGAACCGTAAGAAAGATTTCTGTTCAAAGTATATGTTATTTACCTCCAGTTGAAGAGATGAAATCTCTCGTTCTATACCTGCAACGCCAATGGAATGCTTTTAAAACACTGAGCTTAAAAGCTTAAGTTGTTGTTTTTTTGCTTATTGGTTTGTTTAGAACTCATAACAGAGAGGTTAAGAAAGAGCTTGTAAAATCTAGCAACATTATCAAGGGCAGTGATTAATCAGAACTTATCCTCTAGTTCAAACAACCAAAAGCTTAAGCTAGACTCGAGAAACAACCCCTTTCAGCTCTTTTACTAGCAGCAATGAAGTTATATTTTATCACAATTTTGAGTTTTTCTTGACAACTAAACACAACTTTCAGCTTAAAAACAGAAGTTAAAGTCTTAAAGAGATCGAAACCTACATGTTCACCTGTTCTACTAGAAGCAGTGAAGTTACAATAATTGGTCATATCTCTAGAATCAGCTTTTTGTCAACACAACACAAAACTAGCTTAAAAAAAGAGAATGAAACCTACACAGTTCAGTTCTTCTACAAGCAGCAATGAACTTATAGTTGGATTTAGATATACATTCTTTAAGAGATTTGAACGTATACATACCTCGTGTAGCCACAGACATTTCTCTCTTACTGGTGCGGAGAGCATCTGCAGTAATAATATAAATCTCAAAACTTTTCTTAATAGAATCAAAAGAAGTATTGCAAAACTTACAAGCTAACATCCTCAAAACAAAACCCAAGCACAGAAATAACAAGATCTGAGCAGCTTACTAGTTTCCTTTTTTGAGCTCTCACACACAATTACACATCTAACTTAAAGGAACAATATACCCATTTATGGAAAACAAAAACCCATCAAAATTCACACATACCCACACCCAAAGATTCAATTTTGACCACGAAGAACGATTAAAGGTGCCAACTTTATACACATCAAGTTTGTTTCTCAACAGAAAGTAATACCATTCTTTTCAATTTAGCAGATGCAGAAGAGAGTGACAATGGTAGTGAAGTTTTGAGCTTTTTTACCTTTAGGAGTAGTCTTCTTCTTGAAAATGTTCATGGCGTTTATCTTCTCACAGAAAAAAAAAAAAAAAACCCTAAATCAGAGAACAATGATCTGGAGAGATGAGAAAGAGGCACAAATGTTTTATACTTTTGTTCTTCTTCTTCTGTCTCTATTATATGTTTCTGAGTGTGAATGTGTATGAAAGAGCGTGCTCAGCTTAATACAATAATCAAAACGATACTTTGGAACTAGCCGTTACACAATCCAGATCTACCTAATCTTCCTTCTCTATCCACCGTTATTGTTTTCATTATACTTTTATATTTGCTATAATACCGACAAATACTCTGACTAGTGTTGAAAAACTTGATGGGATAATTCTAAAAGAATGGATCCAATGTACTTACACAATTGTATAACGGGTTATTTTCGTGATACATCAATAATGATATTGTGGCTACATAAACTAATAGAAACCGTATAGGCGTATACTAATCTGAAACTGCTGATCAGCAGGGCTGAGCACAAACAGAGTACTCGGTATTTTTGCTATACTTAGTACTCGGCTTGGTTTGTACGAGTATTCAAATTTTGGACTTGTATTTAGTTTGTTGAAAACAAGTACTTGCAGTTTCAAGTACTTGCGAAAAATTGGCCGACTTGTAAGATATTTGCCTTGTTTTATTACTTGTTACTTGTAAATTATTTATAAATACTTGATAATTATTGGTAAATTATTTGATAATTAATTAAAATTTAAAACTAAATAAAGGTATTGTATATAATAATATATCATTATTTTTCATGTATTTTAGTTATTCGTGAATATGAATATATTAAAAAGGAAAAAAAGTTCTAAGATACTATATAAATATATCACTTATGTTTGATTTATTTATAAAAATTGAAATATAAACAAGTTATTTTACCATGATCTAAGAAAATGAATCTTTGTTCGTAACAAAAACGAGTAATCGCCAAATAATTTATTTTATTTTATTATTTTATATTTGTATAAATTTAATTAGACTAATTGATACACGACTTGTTAAGAGTAAATATTTGACTTTAAAAATTATGTACTAATCAAATAAAAAATATGAATCACGTAACGAGTAATTGTGGCAAATCATAGATTGCATAAATTTTAATTAACTAATGAAATATATACTATATATTTAACAAACCAAATAGTATATAACAAATAACCAAACAAGTAAAGGATAACAAGTAACAAACCAAGTAACGAGCCAAGTAGTTAAAAATAAAAATGAACTTGATACTTGACTTGTACTTGCGAGTAATAAAATTTGTTTACTTGTTACTCGACTTGATTGTAACAAGTACTTGTTTTTTTCAAACCGAACCAAGTCAAGTAGCGAGTACAAGCCGAGTATCAAACATTTGTGCCCAGCCCTACTGATCAGAGGTGTGAGTATTCCGGTTAGAGCTTATTCCAAATTAGAGTCTACTTGTTATTCCGGTTATTACATCTACCTTGTCCGGTCCAACCAGTCCTAGTCTAGATTGAACCAGTCTATGGGAGAACAGTTGGGTTTAACCAGAATCTCTAAAAACAGAATAATGGTTCAGTGCATAAACTTTTCTTTTATCTTAGGCTTTGATTAGTTCAATTGCAATTTGCATATATAGTAGCTAACAATAAAATACAAAAGATTTTTGTTTGGACAACAAAAAAAACTAATGAAAACAAGAAGTCTACATGACTTTAACTTGCCACTGAGAGGATTAAGTGGGCCAGTTGTTGTATCTTCTCTGCTGCCATCTTGAATCCTGCAACTGCTTGTAGTAAGAGGAGCTGCCACATATGAAAAAAAAAAAACTTTAACTATACACAACATCTACAACACAATCCTCATCACTTAGTCACACACATATATATATATATATACACACTGGTACTGTTTGTCATACTTCATACTTGAGTGTGTAGTTCATCAGATTGTGTAAGCGTTTAACCATTTGCCTTGTCTGTTACATTGCTAATGCGAAACAGAATATCAAAACCAATAAATCATCTCTTATTGTCATGCTCAAATCATGAAGCTTTAGTTCGAAAACTAGTTTAGGTGAGAAGTAGAAACCCAACGTTAAAAACACCAACATTTTCCTCATCTAATACATCCCTTCTCCAATCTCATAATCACTGCTTATAAATGAACCCCCATTAAACCCATAAACACACAGAAATCACAAAGCAAGAGCTCTAAAACACACAAAGCAACAATGTCAAAAACTCAATGGCTTCTTCTCTATGTCTACTCCTCCTCCTTGTCTTCTCTCTCAGTTCTCAACCAGCACTCTCCTTTCGTGCCCCAAAACCACAATCACAACCAACATTACCTCAAACCATAATCGATGATTCGTCTTCAATGGGCAAGATCGACCATGCAAAATCCATGATCGCTGGATTCTTCAGCCACAAGTTTCCATTAAAGGGCTGGCCTTTCCCCAAGTACCCACCTTTCACAATGCTTAACCCTAACATTCCAACAAACCCATTAGGAGCTCAAGAGGAATCAGAGCAGTTACCTTCTTCCCCAAGAATAGCCAACAAAGATGGAGGAAACGCCTGAATATAGCATTTTACTTGTCTTTAATATCTATATATATATTGTTTTACTTACGTTTCATCAAAATAAAAGATATAATTTAACAATTGAATGGTAAGAGAAAGAATACATTAGCTATTTGTCAGCTCGAAGCTATTTTCGCAATGACAGATACAAGAATATTAACAATGTACAAAATGATGCATGCTTACTTGGTTTGCTACAAGATAACTAGTCACAACAATAGATAATTGATTGGCTTTATTCTGTAAACTCTAAGCTCCAATCTCACATTCATTGTATAAATGACTGTTTCAATAAATTTAACATTCATTCAGAAGAAAAAGGAATATCAACAATGTTTGTGTTTCCAAACAATCATATTCTTCCAAAACTAGAAGTTGAACTGTTCTATATCGTTTTGAGGGTTACGCTAAGTACTTGAGTTTCTCCCATGGCTATGGAGAAATGAGTTAGGAGATACTTTCATTAACTGAAACACCATAAGGAGGACTCCAACCAACATTGTACGTAACTAGTAAGTACATAACCAGTCACATTATATCCTCTATATAAGATACAAAAGCCCTCAAAACATTATGCAAATTCATGAAATGAAATTAAAAACAATAAAACTTTTAAAGGTGGTGTTATTTCCTCTGTTTTTTAATAAGAAGCATAACCATGAGGATGAATCTTTTGCCACCTCCAAGCAACTTGAAGACTATCTTGAAGATTAGTGTATTGAGCAGTCCAGTTCAAGTCTCTCAAAATCTTTGTAGGATCACTATAAACCTCTGCGTAATCTCCTGGTCGTCGGGGCAGGAAGTCCACTTTGATCTCAACCCCTGTTGCCTTCTTACATGCCTCCACAAATTCTTTAACCGATCTTCCTATTTAATCAAACCAAAGAACGGTTAACGTATTAGTTAGACGGATCCTCTTCTTGATCACTACATGAAACTTGGAGGCACTTTAAACTTTCCAATGAAAATGTTTTAGTCAAGACCTTTTCCAGTTCCAACATTGTAGATACCGACTTTACGAGGCTGAGCTTTCTGTAGAGCCTTCACGTGGGCATCCACGAGGTCAGTAACATCTATATAGTCTCTAATGCAAGTGCCGTCCGATGTTTTGTAGTCCGTTCCTTTCACCTATCACAAACCATATCATGTTATAGATTTTTTGCAAAGAAATAAAACATTGTATACATCTTGTTTTTTTTTTACTTGCAGTCCTGGAATGAAACCGCGAGCTGCATCAAAACAAGCACCGGAAATACGTCCTTGCTCACGAAGCTCGGGTCTTGGAGCTTCTCCTAATCTACCTCCTGGATCTGAACCAATCACATTGAAGTATCTGCATGTTCATAACACTCATCAATGACTATAGAGTAAAAAAAAGGTTCAGAGAGTACTCTATGAACCTAACCTTAAGATCATAACCGCCATGTCAGAGTTCTTAGAGAAATCCAAGATTATATCCTCTGCCATCTTTTTAGCTTTTCCATAAGGATTAATCGGGACCTGAATAATATACTTCCCATTGAAAAATTGTGTGATAAAAAAGAATTTGTCTGGAACTAATATTATGACTCAAAAATTAAGGCTATTTACCTGAGGAGTATCTTCAGTAATCGGCATTTTTTCAGGCTCTCCATAAGTAGCACAAGTGCTAGAATATATCAACTTCTTCACTTTATGTCTAGACATAGCTTCAAGAACTCCTAATGTGTTTGATGTAATGTTATGGTAATATCTACAAACAATCAAACATTAAACAATGACCGCAACTCTATTTCTTGCAGCCATGTTTAAAAATATATATAGACGAATGAGGACTGTACTTTAGAGGATAAAGAGTGCTTTCTCCAACATAAGCTACCGCAGCAAAATGCATCACTGCATCAAAGGCGTTCTCAGAGAAGATTTTCTCCACCTGAAAATTATATATGTTTAAGAACAAAAACCAAAACTTCTATGCTTCATGAGCTTAACAAGCATCAAAGGTTATAAAACCATACCGCCGCGGGATCTCCTAGATCAGCGTAAATGAACTGAAGTCTTCCAGTTTGTGGGAACAATCCCTGTAAAACCTTAACCGCGCCAAGATTCCCACGGGAAAGATTGTCCTGTTGAGGATATCAAAAGTTCAAACGTCATCAAGAAGTTCTTGAAATTTTGAAACTAGTATTCAAGATAAAGACTTATAGTTACCACAATGGTTACACGGTATGAATCTTTAAGCAGCCTTAAAGCAGCATGTGAACCAATATAGCCAGCTCCACCCGTGACTAACACATGAATCACTCCTTCCTCTCTTTGAGAAAACTGAAAGAAAATGCAATAAACCACTGAAGATAGCATTAACGAAATATAAAATTTATAAGGGTTTTTTTAGTGTTGAGTTGATGGAGATACCACGCTTGGTGATGTGAAGTTTGAAGATCGATTGATCACAATGATGGCTAAGATTACTAGAGAAACTAATAAGAGAAGCTTTCCCATGAGATTGCTCTTTGTTTTGGGTTCTAAGTAATCCATATCTGCATTCAGAAAATAAAAAGAAAGCCAAAATAAAAAGTCTCTCTTCTCTGAAAGATGGAATGATGAAAAGTAACTTTTGTTGAGTTAATAATCTCTCTACCTCCTCCTACAGACAAAGGTTTTCTTCGTTGACTTTTGACTCCAAACAAACTTAGCATTGAAAGACTTCAAAATTGCTCTGTTTCTCAAACAGAGACCTGAGATCACAACCCAAAAAAAACACTCCCAACAATCAGTAGCTAGCAAGTAGAAACTGGAGATTGCTGCAAAACAATGGAACATTAAAAAAATATTACAAAAATTGATTATAAACAAAAACAGAACATGGTTAAACTAAAAGGGGAAGTAAGTGTATAAAAAATGTAAGAATAGCTCATCAAAATTGACTAAAAATCCGATCATTTTGGAGAATACTATCGTTGTCCGATTCTAATTCTGATTACTACTCAATTTAATGAAATTAGGGAAAATCAGAAAAATGGTCATAGAGTGAAAAAAAAACTGTTGAGAAGATTGATGATGATCTTAAATCATTAAGCTATATAAAGAATTTTTCAGAAGAATACATACCTGATAGTTGTGAGAAGACAAGAAACAGAGAAAGGCGTTGAAAGATGGTTAGAATGCGTAATGCGCCATGTTTATAAACACATTGTGAGGGAAACTCGTGACGAATAAAAACGTAAGATAGAGATAGAGAATATATGACGATAGAAGAAGAGGAGGAAGAAGACAGAAGAAACTCAAGAGAGGAAACGTGAACTGCAAAACGAGGGCACGACTACGACCTAGCCGCGACTCTCTTTCTCTATCACTTCGGTTACGTGTTTTTTTTATATATTAAAATATTTGGTTTTAAATAGGAAATCATTTTAGTATTAATCTTACCTTAGCCCTTTATTTTATTATTTGGACTGATATTTAATATCCCTTTTCACAACTTTATATATTTATCTCCTCTATATATTTATCTCCTTATATATGCATATATTTAAATCACATTGGATTATAAGCTTTATTATTAGATCCACTAGAAATATAGCCCCCGCGCAAGCGCGGGGCGAATTCGTTTTTTTAAGCTTTACGTGTGTATAAGATTTTGTTGTTCGTATCTTGTCTAAATCTTTGTTTTTTTCGTATTGCAATATTGGAGTCATCACTTCCATTGAGTTCAATTCCGTTTTGTTATGTCTTCAAGTGAAGTGTAATTTTCATTAGAAAGCCAAATAAAAATCAGGAAGATTACGACATTAAGTTATGTACATAAGATAGTTTGAAAATCAGGAAGTTTAATCCCTAAAACTTTCCGTACTACTTTATGAAAATTTCTAATTTATATGTAGAGATGAAATCTTTAATTTGCTTGTTGACATGGAATAATAATATAACGTCCCGACCGTCCACGGTTAATGAGCTGCTCATATTCGCGCTCTCGACCTGTAGATCCCATTCCATCTAACGATCGGTTCGTTAATTTTTCTAAAGTCTCCAAATCATTGGTTACTTACCATATAATCACCACCCGACCTTCCTCGTGTTTTGGATTCATTCGCATGGTATCATGAATCACTTCCTGATAGCTCATTCATCATTTCACTATACCAACCTAAGCACGCTTAACTCTGGAGTTCTAAACGGATGTGTGACGGAAAAGGTAAGTCAACTTTGGTGACATAGGTAACTAAATCAATTCTTTAAGCCTTTTTATATATATCACAGGCTCGGGATGTTTCCATTCACCTCCTCTCAAGAATAAAAACGTCTTTGTTGTGTCCCACGACAGGTCTCAAGTTGGCCTCTCGGGTTAAAATCGAGATGGCTAACCAGCTGTAATACCACTTGTAATGCCTCGACCGCCACGCCTCATTCAAAATAAGTAAAAAAATCCGCCATCAATTTTAAAAAAATCTCTTGTACCTGAGTTAGTTATGTCAATCAAATAAACACCGAAGTGAAAGGTTCGACTATTTTAGTATGTCAACATACGATTTAAAAAAAATATGTGGGACCAACTTAATATTGACATAGGACACCCTTAGAAAAGACCCAAACTGTAATATTATTATATAAAATTTAGTTTCTAGTTTACAAAATCTCATTTAGCTTAGTTGGTTATGTCAATCAAATAAACATTGAGGTGAAGGGTTCGAATCTCATAGTCAACATCCAATTTTTTTTTTTGAAAAGCCCATTACGAAATGGACACGTGGCAGAAGGGGAGAGAGTAAACTCTCCCATTATAATATAGATTATCAAGCAGATGTCATCTAATATGGAGGGATTGAGGCAATTAGAAATATTTTCATTGACTTTGAAACATGACACTATTAGGATTTTTTTATTTTATAAATATGCAAATATTTTTTAACAAAAACCTCCTAGTATTTCAACATTTAGAATCTACTAATTTTAAGTTACTTTTCAAAATAGAAACAGTATTTATTAGGTATGATTAAGAAAAAGAAATAGCAAACACTATAAGAAAGTAATCAACTAATCATATGTTTTGTAGATTTTTATCATACAATAGTTCTAACAAGTTTAATGAAGATCTAGTAGGCATGCAGCAACATGTAATTTTTTTCACGTATCAACTCCAACGTAGCTAGTACTATACGTTACAAATAGATCTAAATTAATAATAGTGGCCAAGGTTATGCTGTGTATATTATATGTAAGAGCATGATTATTGCAGTTTCTTATGTGGGTTTTTTAGGTGGGTTTCTTAAGGCGTGAGATCCATGAACAGTGTAAGAATCGGTTACAAAAACTATAAATTAAGAGCCGGTTTTTAAGAGTTTCTTACACTGTTTACAGGTCCCAGCGACTCACGATTAGTTCACTTTAAAGAAAATTAAAAAAAAAAAAAAACCCAAATGGTTTTCTTGGGTTAATGATGCCCTAAGTTTATTCTTGCTCCAAGTTCCAATATAGTACCACCTAAACAGGAAGAACAGGAATGGTTTCTTTTTAAGGCCACCTAACCTAAGCCCGATCGATTATTTAAGTTTTACAATTTAGAAGCCAATGTAGAGCGTCTATGGAACCTATTGTTTAATCAAAGCAAACAAGTGTTATGAACCTTTATTTTAAAAAACTTTAATTTAATTTCACATACAAGAGACTTAATAAATCAAATAGTTATAACTTATATATGACAGCTACAAAATAATAATAATAATTATTATTATTATATATGAAAATGATTGATTATAAAATAGGTGCGGCTGCTTAGTTGTAGCGATTTCCCAACTATCTATAACGTGTTTAGCCATCGTGGTCAAATCAAATGATTTGATCCCTCATTGTTGTTTTGTTTTTTGTTATTGTCAACTTCATTTTGCATTTACTATTTTTTTATTTCACACGTATACGCAAATTCTATTTTGATCGAAGTAAAGTACGTAAATGTATATTCTATTCTTAGTGTCTCAAAGCCCATTATTTTGTTGCTTCACTAGTTGTAATCTTTTTGACCTTTAACGGTCTGTTTTCAGTCTTCTCTGTTCTGCTCTGTTTTAGTGTCTTAAATGATGTCTCTGTATGGGAGAAAGAAAAGAAGATGAATAAAGGTTAATTATATGTTCTATTCGTTTTGATAAAAGAGAATACAAATAGGCTTCTATTAGTGGGGGAAAGGTTTATATTTTCTGTTATAGAGAATACTATAACATGTACATTGAGGGTTCATAAGGGGTTCATAAAGGGTTCATAAGGAGGGTTCACACAGTTTTTTAGATGAACAGTGATAAACCTATGGCTTTGGGGTTCTATCTGGTGAATCCGTATCACCACTGTTCTGCGGGCCCCACGATACGTGGCGGCTCGCGATTGGTCTATCTTTTTTTTTTTAAAAACAAAAAAGAAAAACAAAAAAAATTAATAATAAAAAAAAAAAGAAAAAATGAATCTCAAGGGGGTTCATTGGTGTGGATGCCCTTAAACTAAGTATACTAGCCACAATACTACTATTTTTCTTATATTTAATTAAATATTTTAATTTTATTTATTTTTTAAAAAGTAAAACCATTTACAGTTTGACAGCTGGTCAATAGAGATTCTAAGAGCGCTTCCATCTGTTAAGAATCCCTTTGGGGTTCTTAATTTTTTTTTATTTAAAAAAAATAATTTTTTTTATTTATTTAGAAAAAAAGTTTAAAAACAAATCAATTGTAGGTTGTCACGTGTCAGTAGAACCCACAAAACAGTGTAAGAACCGATTCTTAAAATGAGATTTTTGGAACCGGTTCCTAAGAAAGTGGTGGGACCTGCCACCATTTTTTCTTAAGAACCTCACTTAAGAGTCTCCAATGAAGGTGTTCTAGTAGCATCAACATTGTTGGAAGCTCTAAATCAAAGTTTCTGATAATATTATATAAGTACAATTTGTTTTTATAATTAAATTTTAATTACAAAAAGGATTGGCCCAATAACAATATGACAGACATAAGATGAGTTTCCCAAATATTTTTTCTTAGTCTCTCTGCGACCAGACGTATCCTCTACAATTTCTGCTTCTCTCATACTTTTTGATTTGTTTTTATTCAAAGGGTTTTACCAATAAACTTGCTCTTAGAAACCTATTCTTTTTTCTCTCTCTAATTTTTTATTTATTATTTACTTTAATTAAAATCTTATGTGAGAAATAGGGGTCACCGCAAATCGGATACTTATTTTTGCATATACATGATAGTTGATTTGTCTTGCGAGTAATGAATTTTTAGACTTGCAACTTGCCTTGCTGAAAACGTGTATTTGTTACTATGAGTACTTATCCAAAAATATGTTACTTGTAAGCTGTAAGTTACTTGACTCGCTCGATTACTTACTATTTTCAAATACTTGTAAATTACTTTAATATTTTTTCAAATTTTAAGTACTTGCTAGCTAGTATTCTATTAGAGAAAATTATGAAAGTTTTGTTTTGTTTACTTAAACTTGAAAATACACTAGAATTACTTCAAACAAAATATTGTATCTATCATAAAAAATGAAAAAGATATAAAATACATAAACATTTTGACATAAAAGTATTGTTTACTTCGTTCATCTAAATTATCAAGGTGAGTCATTAACATATTACGATACTTGTTACTTGTCTTAAATTTACAAGTAGCGAAAAACATAACGACTTGATATTTGAATTGACGATGATCGAATACTTAAAAAGTCAAAGTGAATACAAATCAAATAATGGATATAAAGCAAGTAACGAATATTTATACCTAGCTCTAGAGCATGATTAATGTTAAGAGGTTCTTAGTAGGCAGGACCCATTACAACCTTAAGAACCATTTCTTTAAAATTCTTAAATAAAAGTTTATTTTATTTGGGTTTTTATACTATTTACGGATTCCACTGACACGTAACGATCCGTGATTGATTTATTTTTAATTTGTTTTTTTAAAATCAGAAGAAAAAAATAAGAATCCCATAAAGAGTAGCTCTAAGTTGGCTCTTACAAGAAGTCAAAATAAGGCTTCTCTCTCTTCTCTTTAGAGAGAGAGATATTTCTCTCTTCTTTTCCCTGTTCTCAGACTTCGATTTTTAACAGAGAAGAAGAGGCATGCCTTATGGTTTTGATGTAAAAAACTTTATCTTCGATCTTTAGATCGATTTGTTTTGTTTCGCTTGGCGAATAAACTTTCCGATTAGCGGATTAGTTTTCGTTTAACAATCAGTTTGGTTGTTAAGCGACTTTTGTTGTGTTCTAAAAGCTTTTCCTTCTTAGAATCAAAGTGTATCCCGCATGATTTCTAAGGATTTTTCTCACTTTGTTAAGAAAGCTTTGTTCTTGATTATGGATAGGAATCAATCTTCGCATCAGCTCAAGCGAAGTTTCCTAAAAGATCAAGACCGAAGATGTGTATAAGCTTGGATGATTTGAAGCAGTTCCAGATGAGGCGGAGCTTCCTATGCAGGAAAGTGTTCCGGCAAGGTGCTGTATTCGATTCTTCCCGAAGCTTTTCTTGGATCAATTCTTTAGCAAGTGATAAGAAGTCCTTAGTGAATCGATGGTGATTAGAAGAAGGAGCGGCATGCAAGCAATTCAAACGAAGCCGGGAAGGAGCTTGATGGTCTCACGTCCGGTGATGAGCTCCGGTGGCGCAACCTCTTTCCAAGCTTCTGCAGAGGCGAGGCCACGTAAACACCACGTGTTGAACATGCGGCAACCCTAATCTTCTGTGTTTGGGCTTCGTAATGGGCTGAATGTATAAATTATATGTTTGTTTTGCTTGTAATCTTGGCCTATTAGGCCTTAATAATAGAAAGTTGACAAAAAAAAAGTTGGCTCTTACAAGCCTCAAATCTTACTCGGGGTTTTAGTTTTAAATGATAGAGTTATTGATTGACAAAAAAAATAATATGCAAATAACAAGCCACAAAACCCTAAAAGCCCAATAATAAAAATGTCTTTTTCTCTTTACAGCCCATTTGTTTCCACTGGATACTCTCACTGCAACCACCCAAACCACATCCCGCCGCCGTCGACGACGACGACAACGTCTGCTTTTCCACCGTCACTGCGTCAACGGAGAAGAGAACTAAGAAGCGTCTCAATTCGCTCGTTGGATCCAATGGAAGTTTGTGGCGTAGATTCAGAGGGTAAAGAGTTTAACAGCGCACAAGAGATGTGGAGAGAAGCAATTGGAGAAGAAGGAGATGGAACGAAGAAAACCCAATGGTACAGAGACGGCGTTTCTTACTGGGAAGTAAGCATTCAGATCTTTTTATTATTCTTTGTTGTTGTTCTGAGTCTCTAGCTTACTTTTGGCTGAGTTCTCTGTAGAGTTTCTCAGATTTGATATAGCTTTTGTTCCAAGTAACTATGTAACCCTAACATGTTTAAACTAGATTCTAAAGGTGGAGACTTTTCTGTTTTTAAATTTAAGGGTGTTGAAGCTTCTGTTGATGGAGTATTAGGAGGATATGGGCATGTGAATGATGCTGATATTACAGGAAGTGAGGTCTTTCTTAAGACGCTTATGCAAGAAAGATTAGCCAATGGAGGAACTAATCAGCATCTTGTGGCTCTTGGTACTCTACTCTCATTGGTGTTGTTGTTTTTCTTTCTTTACGTTTGTGTTTCTTTGAAAATCACAAATTACATTTGCAGATTGTGGTTCTGGCATTGGAAGGATCACCAAGAATCTTCTGATACGTTACTTCAACGAGGTGAATGTTCTATAACTTAGATTGTGTTCTTCTCTGTTTTTAGTTTCATTTGCCAAACCAATTGTATTTCTTTTGATCTTAGGTTGATCTTCTTGAGCCTGTTGCTCAGTTCCTTGATGCTGCACGTGGAAATTTGGCTTCTACAGGTTCAGAAACGCACAAAGCAACTAACTTTTTCTGTGTACCTCTTCAGGTATTAGCATTCTGGTGGTGTCTCTTGTACATTCTCTGTTTTATCTTTGTTTTCAGTTCTCCTTTACATTTGTTTTGTGAATTTTTTATATAATCATAGGAGTTTACTCCAGCTGCTCAAAGGTACGATGTCATATGGGTTCAATGGTGCATTGGGCATCTCACTGATGATGATTTTGTTTCTTTCTTCAACCGGGCAAAGGTAATGACTTTGTTTATTCTTACGGTTCTCTATTATAGTTCCAGTAAAACCAGAATTTCAAATGCACTGTGTTTTTGCTGCTTAAAGTCGTGTCGTGTTCTTGGTTGATCATAGGGATGTCTGAAACCCGGTGGGCTTTTTGTCGTGAAAGAGAACCTCGCTCAGAAAGGTTCCTTTTGCTCTAACGTTGGTTCTCACTTGTTCTTATCAAAAGTTCTATCTGAGAAAAGTACTGATGATGTTTTTTTTTGGTTGTGGGTAGGATTTGTTTTGGATAAAGAGGACCGTAGCATCACCAGATCCGATCCGTACTTTAAAGAACTCTTTCGTCGATGTGGGTTACATCTCTATCAAACAAAGGTTAAGTTCTTGTTTTTTTTTTCATCTGAAGTTAGTTTCTAGGAACTTTTGGCTTTAATTTACATTTTTTTTTCTCCAATACCATTTTCCAGGATCAGAAGGGTCTTCCGGAAGAGTTATTTGCTGTAAAAATGTATGCTTTAACGGTTGATACACCACCCAAAGTCCACAAAACCAGATCGAAAACTCACGGCAACAGACCACAGATTATCAAATGACAGGCTTCTGGTTTGTTGTTAACTGAGACTTTAATCTTGATTCAAAGAGAGAAGCCATCAAAGTTATTGTAAGATATGTGAATCAAGGCTTGGCTGCTTCAAGAATGGTTCACAGTCACGTTGTTTGGTTTTGTGCACCTTCTTGTTCATTGTCTGATAATTTCCTTGAACTTGACGATATATGTAGTTCACATAAGTTAGAGGATGTTCTTCACGGGTGATTTGTAATCTTGAATTGTACTTGCTTCATATGAATCATTTTTCAGCTGAGAAGCCTTCTATCAAATTAATATATTTTGCTTGATTTTTGCAATTTTTATTAGTCTATGGGATTGGCTTACATGAATCAGTGACTCAATTGTGTATGTCATCATCAATGATCAGAACTCTCTGACACTTTCTTTATTGATGTTAACAAACCAATAGCATGATGCTTAACAAAATATTCTCATATCTCATGGTGATTGGAAGTGAAAAGTTACATGGAAACATTTCAGACACTTGCATCAATAAGCATAAGAAATGTGTAAGAGAACATGCACATAGATAACCTAGAAAATCATAATAACATCAAAGCCTCTAATTGGCTCAGAGTATTTGCTTTCTTTCTTGCCAACTCATTCAGTCAACTATGAATTTGACTTCTCGAGAAGATATAGATAGCACGGCACATTAACAATATCTCAAGAAGGTTATTATTGAAGATATTGGAGAACTTTGGCATGGATCAGGCGAAGAGAATGTTAACTCTTATGGGTGCACATTTCAACTTAATCCTGCTACAATAAAGAAGCTTAAGAACGGAGAGAAAGATGAAGGTAATCCCTTATCAAAAGCTTTGTGGGGAGTTAATGTATGCTATTGGTATAACCTGCAAATTAATGAGCAAAAAGGAACATTGGTTGGCAGCTAAATGGATGATAAAATCATACTGTAGCATTTAATATTTAAATTTTGAAATCTAAATCCCCATATAATATGTTTATAATTAATATGAAATGTTATTTGCTATTATCAATAATTTTTTTATAATAGCATAAAAGTTACAGGAATTTGAAAATTTATGTTTCATTTTTAATAGGGCAAATCTCTCAAATAACCATTTTTGAAGTTTTTATCACAAAAATAATATTCAAGAACAAAAATGACCAAACTAGTTTTTTTTTTTCAAAAAATTATTTTTATTGTATTTTTTTCAATTTTACACCTTCAAAACTTCATCCCATAACTCTAAACCCTAAATCTAGATTAGTTAACTCAAGGGGTATAAATATATATTAGTCATTTTGTTACCTCATTCCCCCCCCCTCCAAAAATTCCACCCCATAATTCTAAACCATAAGTCTAGACTAGTTAATCCAAGGGATATAAATGTATATTTGTCATTTTGTTAACTTTTTATAAATGTTTTTTTGTCATTTTTTTAAAGGTTATTTTTGTGACAAAAAAAAGTTTTTTAGGATTATCTTAGAGTATTTTTCTTTTTAATATTACAAACTAAAAATAAAAGTCTGATTATAGTAAATAAATATGTATATTATTAAATAATAACGGTCAGCATTAGGTTTTTATGCTATGCACCTAATTTTAGATAACAAAACTTTAAAGTGAATCAAATATTAATTTTTTGCAATATCCAAAACAGTAGATTATAAAATGTTTAAAAGAAAAACAAAGTATTGAAGAATTTAAAAACAAAAATTTAAGAGAGAAAAATAATCAATGACTTATGTATTGAATTTTAAATGTAATACCAAATAATTTCATTTTACTTATAAAAACAAAGGTAACATAAATATTGAGAAAGATGTAAACGTTTGCATGAAAATCTTCTTATATGACAAACCTATAAATTTATAATATGAACAACAGAAACAAATATTGAAGGTTAATATTACTTTTAATTGAGAGTAAGCCAATTATCAAATTGATATTAAATTTAAAATACTTTTCTATTATTTCTCACTTATTCATTAGGTCTAAGGTGGGTTTATCCTAGTAATTCAATAAAATACTAGTACTATTTTATGTGGAATGTTTGTTTTGGAGTGTGAGAGAAAAACAAAGCTGTAGTGTGGTAGTAGGCAGACTTTGGTAGCTGTATATCTGACAAATACGAAATAATTGTCAGAAAAGGACTCAAACCAATCATGTTCTTTAATAACACATTATTATTTTATCTTGTCGAGTGGAATCATCTTTACATAAAAAGAATTGTAGCCCACATAAAGTACTTCAGATCCATCTTCCCCGTATATCCTTCACAGTCTTTGCACAAAAAAATGGAGTTCTTGAGCTTTCTTTTAACACATTTTCTTCTGTTGAATCTTACTCTTGCTCATCTGACCAACCACAAAGACTTTCTCAGCTGTCTCTCTCTCCGGATAAACAACTTCACCGTCGAATCAAGAATCATACACACATCTAAAGACTCTTCTTTCTTCTCAATCTTGAATTCTTCCATCCAAAACCCAAGATTCTCGGTTCTCGAAACACCTAAGCCGGTCTCAATAATCACTCCGGTTCAAGCCACCGATGTTCAATCAACAATTAAATGCGCACGGCTTCACGATATCCACGTCAGGACTCGGAGTGGTGGTCATGACTACGAGGGATTCTCGTACATCGCCAAAACCAGACCGTTCGTTGTCATTGACATGAGAAATCTCCGGTCTATGACATTAGATGTTGATAACCGGACCGGTTGGGTTCAAACCGGAGCTACAATTGGTGAATTGTACTACGAGATTGGGAAATTGAGCAAATCACTAGCCTTTCCGGCCGGTCTTTACTCAACGGTCGGTGTCGGAGGGCAATTCGGAGGTGGAGGGTACGGTACACTGATGAGAAAATACGGTTTATCGGCAGATAATGTAGTTGACGCTCGTATAGTCGATTCGAATGGAAGGTTTCTTGACCGAGAAGGCATGGGTGAGGATTTCTTTTGGGCTATCCGCGGAGGTGGCGGGTCGAGTTTCTGCATTGTCTTAGCATGGAAGATTAGATTGGTCGATGTTCCGACCGTAGTAACGGTCTTCGACGTTAGGAAAACATCCGAAAAGGAGGCTATCCGAACCATCAACAATTGGCAGTATATTGCGGATAAGGTTCCTGATGACCTCTTCCTTAGAGCTATGCTGCAGAGATCTAATGATACTTCAGTTTGCGCATCATTCCCGGGACTTTATCTTGGTCCGGTAAGCGTTCTTTTAGTGTTAATGGAAGAGAAGTTTCCGGAGCTAGGTCTTAAGATTGGAGATTGTAGAGAGATGAGTTGGATTGAGTCTGTTCTCTGGTTTATCAAAGGAGAATCAATGAATATACTTAAGGAACGTAAGCGTACGTCTAGATCTTTCAAGGGTAAGGATGATTTTATCCAAAAACCGATACCAAACACCGCGATTCGAGAGCTTTGGAGGCGAGTCTATGCACCCGAGGCTCGGCTAGCAAAGATCATACTCACTCCATTTGGTGGGAAAATGAGTGAGATTCCGGAAAATGAAATACCATTTCCACATAGAGGAGGGAATCGCTATGAGATTCAGTATTTGGCTTACTGGAATGAAGAAGAAGACAAGAACAAGAATGATACTAAGAAATATATGAGATGGGTTGAGAGATTATACGATTATATGACTCCTTATGTTTCAAAATCACCAAGAGGAGCTTATGTTAATTTTAGAGATGTTGATTTGGGGATGTATAATGTTGAGATGAATATGAAGACCAAGTACGAGGAAGGAAAGATATGGGGAGTGAAGTATTTCAAGAACAATTTCGATAGATTAGTGCGAGTGAAAACTAGTGTTGATCCAATGGATTTCTTCTGTGATGAACAGAGTATTCCAGTTTTGAAATCTGTTGATGTTATTTAGAAGTTTTCTTGGAAAGTTCTGTGTGCGTTTCTTTTTGAACACTTCTTTTGGTTGGTAAATGGTAATTTAAATAAAACTAACCGAATCAAAAGAAAATGTGTTGGTTTGGTTTAGTGATCAGTTAAAATGGGACTAAATCTTATTTATGTTTATAGAACAAAAAATTTGTATAAATGGAAATAATTGACATGTCCCACAATCCCACCCACAGTTCCATTGAAAAAAAGATAATGGGGATAGCTGGTGGTGTCAATTCTGGAGTCCAACAGGCATTCACCTAAAACATGAGTGAGTTAGCAGCTTTGGGTTGTCTTTTTTTTTTTTTGGGGACACACAGCTTTGGGTTGTCTATTTTCAAAATTTGTCCTCTTATATCTGCCCCTTAAAGGCCGATTTGCTCGAAATTACAGATATTTTATGATATCAGGATGCAGATTTGAGAAACAAATATTTCGATAAAATATCATATTTGATCTATAAATTATAATAAATAATTAAAAAAGAAATTATATAAAAGTCAAGTTGATCTTTATATCATTGTAGAACATGTAACCTTTCTAAAAATAATCAAACACGTTCTTAAATAAATTTTATTTTTAGTATTGAATATAAATATTCAGAATATAAAATAAAATATTTGAATGCAGCTCTTTAAAATTTAAATATCATAGGTTATATTGGATCAGATCACAAATTCAGTTTTGTTATCTATGTTTTCCTTGATGTTATGATACAAAACTATATTAGAACAAATATTGATCTGATTGCTAATAAAAATATGAAACACGTTTAAATAATCATTGTGGTAAAAAAAAATATTGTGATCTGCTTATATACAATTTTTGAAACTGTTGTATTTTATTAAATTAGCAAAAAATTAATTTATTGAGAAATTCTTTGAATCAAAATTCCAATCCTAAACATGAAAAGTCTATTAGTTTACTGAGGTATTAATTGAGAGACCCTATACTATAGTTTATCAAAACGCATGTTTAATATTTTAAAATCAATCTCAATAAGTATAAGTATAAAGATATAGTAGTACAAATATATAGTTATATAAATATTAAAGTTCCGTTCTGGAAAACGTCATATTAAAAACAAATGAAAACAAATTGACAAAAATGGTAGAGCTTGGTACATAGTAATTTTGGTAGAGCTAACTTTAAGAGTAATTTGAATGTATATGGTATCCCTGATCCTCTATGGTTCTATTTGGATTAACTTTTCTTTTATGTATCAACTATGCAATTAACTAAAGCCAGATTACAAAAAAAAAAACTATGCAATTAACTAAATGTCTAGTGTTTGGATATTCATAAAATTTGGATATTACAATTTTCGGGACATTTTAAAGTTGGGGCCAGGACCAAACACAAAATAAGGAGTTCAGACAAGGGATAACACACGAATATTTTGCCACCTAAAACTTCCAGTTTCCTACAAACACAAACTGCAACGTTTTTTAAACACAAGAGAACAAATAATGTCTATAACGTCACGTTACCGCAGTTTGAAAATTTTGGCTGTCTCACACTCCTCAAGTCATTGACCTTTATAAATCAAACGAGCACTTTCATATTTGTTTGTAAATTCTTGACTCAAATGTTCCTCAGTCTCAGTCGTCGTCTCCACTTACGTGAAACGTAACCAACTTGGTCAAGTTGGTAAGTCTATGAAACCAAAAAAAGTTCGGTAAAGTCATAATAGTAACTTTAGTTTTGTACTTTAAACTCTAAATGGGCAACTGACCTTTTAGTGGTATCATTAAAATCAACAATGTCATGATGAAAGTTTAGGCGTTTGGGCAATAACTTTCATAGAGAAGAAAACAAAAAGTTTATATTTGTGGTAACAATAAAGAGAACGTGTAAAAGGATTTAGACTTTTTATGTCTATTTATAGACTGAATTTTGCAGATTGGGATCAAACAAAGAGAGTAGCAAACAATAGAGCAGAGCTTCCTTAAAGAAAGAAATGGGAATTTCAAAACCATCCTCTGTATTTTCATTTCTTTCGATTTTCGCCTTATTTTTCTCATTCTACACCATAACACCAACAACTTCTTCAGATTCCCTTCAAGATCAATTCATAAACTGTCTCCATAAAAACACACATGTTTACTTCCCACTCGAAAGTACGTTCTTTGCTCCTGCCAAAAACGTTTCCATGTTCAGCCAAGTCCTTCAATCTACAGCTCAGAATCTCCGGTACTTGAAAAAGTCCATGCCTAAACCGGGATTCATATTCAAACCGCTCCACGAGTCTCACGTCCAAGCTTCCATCATCTGTTCCAAGAAACTCGGAACTGATGTACGCGTCAGAAGCGGTGGTCACGACTACGAAGGCTTGTCTTATGTCTCCGAGATCAAAAAGCCTTTTATAGTGATGGACCTGTCCAAGATGAGACATATCAACGTTAATATTAAAGACAACAGTGCTTGGGTTCAAGCTGGTGCTACAGTTGGTGAACTTTACTACAGGTAAATAAAGAGGCAACAATAAGCAAACAAATAATATTTAACTATTATGAAAAGATCACTAAGGAAATACCGCATCTAGACGGCCCTTTATTCCAAAATTTAGACAAAAATAAAATTTTGATGCTAGGATCAATAAAGAAATATTGCATCTAGAGTACCGCTTATTCCGAAATTTAGACAAAAATTGAATTATGATGCTAGGATCTATCTTTAACTCTATATTTGATCAAGAAACTTTTTTGGTATATGTAGGATTGCAGAGAAGAGCAGAGTTCATGGTTTTCCGGCGGGTTTATGCTCCAGCTTAGGGATAGGTGGGCATATCACCGGTGGTGCATATGGTTCCATGATGAGGAAATACGGTCTCGGTGCAGATAACGTTCTAGACGCAAAGATAGTCGACGCCAACGGTAAAATACTCGACAGAAAAGCCATGGGTGAGGATACGTTTTGGGCGATTCGAGGAGGCGCTGGAGGTAGTTTTGGGATCATTTTAGAATGGAAGATCAAGCTAGTTCCTGTTCCTAAGACCGTAACCGTCTTCACCGTCACCAAAACGTTGCAACAAGACCCTGGAAACAAGATTCTTTCAAAGTGGCAAAAGGTCGCGGACAAGCTTGTTGACGAGCTATTCATCCGAGTGATCTTCAACGTAGCTGCAAACAACGGTAGCAAGACTGCCACAACCTCGTATAACGCTGTTTTTCTTGGTAACAAAGACATGTTGATGAAAGTTATGAACAAGAGCTTCCCGGAGCTAGGTCTAACACCGAAAGATTGTACCGAAATGAGCTGGCTTGAGTCCATTGTTTACATCTCTGGATTCGCGAGCCGCACTCCTACTAAGGTCTTGCTTCAAGGGAAGTCTCCTTTCCCTAAGAACAACTTCAAAGCCAAATCGGATTTCGTGAAGAAGCCTATTCCTGAATCAGGGCTTAAAGGGATGTTCAAGAAGTTGCTTAAAGAAGATAATCCAATGATGATATGGAATCCTTACGGAGGGATGATCGCGAAAATCCCTGAATCACAAATCCCATTTCCGCATAGGAAAGGAGTCATTTTCAAGATTCAGTACGTAACGAATTGGCCAGACAGCGATAGAACACCGAGCAAGCACATCAAATGGATCAGAGATCTCTACAGTTTCATGACTCCTTATGTGTCGGCCCATCCACGGCAAGCCTACGTGAACTACCGTGATCTTGACTTGGGACAGAACAAAAAGAACTGTAATAAGTCGACCATCGACCAAGCTCAAGTCTGGGGAGCTAGTTACTTCAAAGGAAATTTCAAGAGGTTGGTGAAGATTAAAACAAAGGTTGATCCTAAGAACTTCTTCAGACATGAACAGAGTATCCCACCTATGCTGGTTCGAAGCTGAAGCTCAGGAATATCAAATTAGAATAAACTAGAAGAAATCAGATAATATTTTCTTCTAATAATGTTAAGGCAAGCCTGTAGTAATTTCTTTTACCTAAAGATTCGAAGCGTTGCTTCTTATGAGTCAGATAAGTTGTTTTTAGTTAGTACCCAGTTCCTTGATCAAACCTAGAATCGTAATCCAAAGTTTGTTCTCCTTCTCAATCAATTCGCTAAAGTTTGGTTTTGCATAAAGATTTGTGAGCTGTATTGATACTCTGTGTTTGCATCTTCATTGGGTGATGGTAACAGAAGCAGTCCTTAAGGCTTCTGTCTTTCTAAACTAATTCATCTTGTGCTATGATGTTGTGTCTGTGGGATGAAGAAAGCAAAATTCTGCCTGAGAGAAAGACAGAGCCGGGACTAAGCATGCCGGTGATGTATTGGAATGGAGCCCACATTTTTTGTTTGTCCTTATTGTTTAGGTTTTACTTTTAAAAGAGTGAAGTTGAGTTTTTAAATTTTTTATTATATTTTACAATATTGAGTCTATTTTTTTATCAAAAAAATTAATATTTTAAAAATAGTCATAAATTAAAAATAAATTTGCTAAGTGCGTTATTGAACACAGTAAGAAATGAAATTTCCCTTTAATGTATGTAGATATAGTCTCAAGAAAATTAAAAAAAATCATCGTTTTGAGACAAGTGAATAAGGTGTAATGTCAACAAGATATGGTCTACCCTTCCACTAAAACAATGTAAGGAAAATCCTAACCACCAAATATCTTTTGACAAATCCTGAGCACCCATCTTTGAATATAAACATAAACAACTAAAGTTGATTTAACAAATTTGAACTGCAACGCGCAACAGCTTACCGTTTTTAACCAATCAGAACCAAAGTCAAAATTTATCCAAAGTGTAATATCACAAGTTTTATTTCATCGAAGAAAAACACAATACAACGTTCATTTCCATCTGAGCCTAATTGTGGTTTTGGCTTTCTCTATACTGCGGGATGAGAGTTTCAAATCAGCCCCTGCGATTTCTTATATTTCATTTTTATCCCTATATTTTTCTTTCTTCACAGTAAGCGTCAATTCTTTCAAACTCTTCAAGTAACTTGTCACTTGTCTTCACCAAATCAAAATGTCGATTTTCCACTCGATAAAACATTTCTTTACTCCTGAAAGAAACGCTTTCGATGTTCATTGAAGTCCTTAAATCAACGGCTCAAAATCAATTATAACTTGAACCAATCAATGCTAACCGGGTTTCATATTCAAACCCGTTCACGAGTCTCACGTCAAGGCTTCCATCATATGTTCAAGAACTTGGAATCCATCTCCGTGTTAGAAGCGGTGGTCATGATTATGAAGGCGTGTCCTATGTTTTAACAGATAGAAACACATTTATAATTATTGATCTGTCCGAAACTGGAGACAGATCAATGTTGATATTGAGGACAATAGTGTTTGGGTTCAAGCTGGTGCTACGGTTTGGTGAGCTTTACTACAGGTAAGGTCTCGTTTTGTTTAAACACCACTTCATCTGATTGCGTCTGTTATATTATAAAACCTTTCTAATACAGTATCTATTATATTAAAATATTATTATGACTAATTTAAAATATTTGTCCCACTATTTATTATTCATGTATTAACTTCTTTATAATAATAATATTTATCATTTATATTATTGATAAATGATTAAGCATAATATAATTAAACATAATATAAAAAAATTCCAAAATAAAATATCTCGCTTTTTCAAATCTAGTCATATTTTAAAATATTGAAAAGCTTATTTGTGTTGTGTATGTTAATTCCATTTGGAATTCACTCAAAGTTTTGGGTTATTAATGCGAATATTTTTTAGTATGATTGGTAACTTTAGAGTAAATAAGAGAAATTTGACTTTAAAAACGAGTAATAGAGAAATTGCCGAGTAAATAAGGAAATATAGAAAATAGAAATGAGAGGAAATGAAAAAGTGATAAAGAAGGAAAAATGAAGAAAAAGAGTTACTCTAAAAAGTCTGAGGTAAAAATGAATGCAAGTTTTTCTATATTTGAAATAGTAACCAGAGATGACCCAAAAATAGTAACCAGAGAATATAATGAGAGTTGGTGAGCTTTGAGCTTATTTTGATATTACATTGAATTAAACTTTGGTTTCAGATCTGGATCTAATAATTTAGAAGAAGAAAAGGACAAATCTTATAAATATTATTTTATTTGTTTGTTACAATTTAGCACTAAAAGTAAAAGTCCCTAAATTAGCATTTATTAATCATTAAAAATATTAAATCACCCTATATCCTAAATTCTAACTTTAATTCCATCTTTTTAAATTACTGATCTTAACCTCTAGTCATTAATCCAAATCCAATTGGAAAAAAATAGTGTTATTTTGGTGATTTTTCCCTTTTATACAAAAAATGATTTGGTTTTATCTAAGGGTCTTTCTCGAAGAAAAATCGAGTCAAAATTATAAATCAAACATAAAAGGATGAATTATGTTATTTAAAGAAACAGAATTATGTAAATTTGACGTTTTCTAAATACTTCCTACACATTGATCAAATCATGGCCAGCCAAATGGGTGAGGCAAGAGGTGCAAGGGCCAACGAGCTCATACAAATACCAAACAATCATACACAAGAGTAAATAATATTTGACTATAGAATCTTTGGTTTGTAGAATATCAGAGAAGAGCAGATTCCATGGATGCCCTGCTGGTATATACCAAGCTTAGGCATAGGGTTGGGCATATAACAGGTGGTGCATACGGTTCCTTGATGAGAAAGTATGGTCTTGCTGCAGATAATGTTCTAGAGCACAAGATGGTTGATGCTAATGGAATTTCTAGACAGAAGCCAACGATGGGAGAAGATATTGTTTTGGGCGATTAGAGGAGGATCGGGGAGGGAGTTTTGGGATAATATTGTCATGGAAGATCAAGCTTGTTTCTGTTCCTCAAAACCAAACTGTCTTCACGGTCACCAAAAACACTAGACCAAGACTTAGGATTCAAAGATTCTTTCAAAGTGGCAAACAAGTTGCGGACAAGCTTGTTGATGAGCTCTTATTTACGCGTGTTTTCACATATCTGGAAACAAATGGAAACAAGACAGTGGCGAGTCATACATAGGTCAGTTTCTTGGCGATTAAAGGCAACTTGATGAAGGTAATGAACAAGGGTTTTCCAGAACTAGGGCTAACTGAGAGGATTGTATAGACATGAGCTGGATCGAATCCTTTATTTACACCTCTGGATTCTCCACTAGCACCTCTCCTCCTCCTGAAGTTCTTGCTTCAAGCAAAGTCACCTCTTGGTGAAGTTTACTTTCAAAGCCAAATCTGATTTCACTTTACAGAACCATTCTGTTTTAGGTCTTAAAAGGGATGATCAAGAAGATTCTTGAAGAAGACGCTGCGTTAGTGATATGGACTCTACGGTGGAATGATGGATAAATCCCTGAATCTGAGATCCCGTGTTCCGCATAGAAGGGGAACCATCTTCATGATTCAGTATTACAGGAGTTGGTCAGACACCGAGAAGAGACCAGACAATGCGTATCCAATGGATCAGGGAGTTATACAGTTACATGACGCGTATGTCTCAAGCAACCCAAGGCCAAGCATATGTGAACTACAGAGATCTAGACCTGGGACAGAACAGCAAAAACTCAAAGACAAGCTTCAGACAAGCTCAAGTCTGGGGAGAAAATACTTCAAAGACAATTTCAAAAGTATTGGTGAAGATTAAAACAAAGGTTGATCCTGAGAACTTCTTCAGCACGAACAAGTATCTCACCCTCTTTACCGAAGCTTAAGCTCATGATACTTGATAATATTCAAATATCATACTACAATAAACTCGAATAAATCGAACAATGCTTCTTAGTTTTTCTTTCTTTTTTTTCTTTTACAGCGAAAAATAATATAATTTTTGGTAGGAGGAAATAAAATCAATGAAGTGTAGAACATCAGTATAGGATAGTGGAAAAATATCTGTAAAATTTGATTTGATCTGTTAAAATTTAAAAATATGTAGTTTTTTTAAAATTGTAATGAAATACTATTATTTTATATTAACTTTTCTTTTTAAAAATAGATTTTCAAAAAAATGATTTTTTTGATTATTTTTTACCAGATCGACGTATCGAAACGGATATCCAGTAAAAAATATTGACTTTTTTGAATATCCAGAAATTAGAATCGAGTCGAATCAAAAAATGCAATTATCCATACAAAGCGGAGCATATCACAGATATCTCTAAAATTCCGGAATATTCCGCTTCGTGCCCACCCCTACGTTTAGAAGACACTTCATTGGTAACGCACCATAAACTGTTTGTTTAATTTATTCGTATGTGTTTAACAACGTTTATGTAATATTAGGATCCAACCAAATTATTTGATAAGTGAGACTTACACACTAACTCATTCTCGTTTTATCCAATTTACCTTCATAACTTACATGTTTTTTTTCTCCACCACATTACAACTCAAGAATTTTTTAAACAATACAGAACCAAAGCTTCACACCTAACATTACGGAATAAATATTTCACATGGGCGTATCAATCAGGACCAAAACCCGGCTTTAAACATATATAATAAGGTATCATTGATCAGAGCCACCACCTAGAACATGTATTATGGCTGGCGATAAAGATTCTAATAAGAATATCTTATTGATACTAGGATACACATACTTATATATATTATTATATTATAGCCGAGAAAATTTGTTATGTCCCCGATTCCCACAACTAATGAAGCTTTTCATGCCCACTCACTTGGTCCTATAGGGCCTTGTTTTGTGCGACGAACGATGTTTAATTTTTTTGGAGGCTCGAAACTCATGTTTAATGACCATTGCTTCCACACATGAATTTTTCTTAGTGCTTTAACCTCACTCATATGGAATTGCGAATCACTTATCGATATGTCATTTATCTTTTCACTATTATAGTTCAATTACGCTTAATTCTGGAGTTCTAAATGGAAGTGTGACCAAAAAATGTAATGCACTTTAATGATATAGGTAGTCAAATCAATTCTATTAGCTTTTCATTTTTTTGACAATGACTATTAATCCGCTTCATATACACCTAAAATCGGATGTTACAATTCAACCCTCGGTCACAAAGCGCAATGCAATGTGATCATCTCCTACCTCTTTATTGTC